>PVJA010058439.1:0-10057 GCA_004027025.1 Myocastor coypus
GTGTTTGCAGTTTTGAGATGCTGCCTACTGGCCAGTGTTGACTCCTGGAGGGTGAAGTTCCATGTGGGCTTTGGAGAATGGATAGAACACAAAGACTTACACAAAGTCCAAATATGCAGGCTTGTATTTTTAAGACCCTTAGGGGCTTTTTTGGAGTGAATTTCCAGGAAGAGCATCACATTGTAACCGTGAGTAATTTTGACTAAATCCTGAAGCTGTGCTTTTTCAATATGTACAATTTTATTATTTATTTGATGCCAGGGATCAAACTCAGGACCTTGCACTTGCCAGGCAGATACACGTGTCACTGAGCTATCTCTCCAGCTCCAAAGGTACAATTTTAAAATCATGATTTTCCTCATCTCCTTTCTATTTACAGTACCTTGATTTCTTCCATACTGTCTTAAAGATGTCCAGGAAGTGTGGTTGCTGGACTCCAGCATCCCGCAGAATGGTGTTGTCTAGTAGGATCAAAGTGACAATGGACAGTTGACGAGTGCTGTGAGACAGAACTTGCCTTTTGTCCCAGACAAGTCAGGCCAGACCAGCTTTGCCCTTCCTAGAGTGTGACGAGGAGAGAGACAATACCCATGACTTTCCTCATGAATAGAGGGAGAGCCGTTCTTGAGTGAGGATTAAATTAGCAAAGCCAAAGGGCTTGTCCCACACCTGTCACCTCACATGTCCTCCCTGAGCAAACCTGCTTCTTGTGAACTTGCTCTCTAGCCTTGCACAGCTGTCTCGGCCTTCCAAGCCCAGCTTCTCCAAGATGAAGGGGCTGGGCTGAGGCTCAGTGGACCATGGTGTCTCTTACATGAACTGAATGGATGGAGCCTGGAAGGAGAGACCAGGAAGCTCTGGATGCATCTGACCTTTCTGTGCTGTCGCCTGAATGTCAAACGTCTCACACCTCAGCATCCTTCATATCACCTCTATCTGCAGGCAGACATCGCCCCTGGCAACACTGACTGGGTCTCTGTTCCATTTGATGCGCTCACTCTCAATGCCACTCGGTGGACAAGAGATTGCCACGGGCAGTGTGCTTCACATACTGTGATCCAGGTGAAAGGACACTTTGAATTATAGCCATCATGAAGATTAGATTGGGGAGCTCTGGGCCTTCTGGGAAATGTGTGCCTGAGCTACAAAGATTGTGCTATTTGGACTGGAATTAGGAATTTTAGCCTGTTGGAACTCAGATGTATGGGGGTTGTTATGGTTTGTGTCTAGTGTCCCTGCAAGGCCTCATGCAGTCATGGGGTGGGGACTTCTAGAGTTTGAGGTTGTCATGATCCACAGGGATTATGGGGGATTCAAGGATTGGATTATGAGTCTGAGTACTGCTGGGATTATGGGTGTGGCTTGAGGCAGATAGCCTGAGGCAGAGAGCCCGAATGTAATATAAGAGAGACACCGAAACAAACTTCTCTCTGTTGCTGTTGTTGGCCAGTTGCCAATGTTGCTGTTCCACTACCATGAACTGGGTGCTCTCTGTCTTATGCCACTCAGCCTTGGAGCCAGATGAATATGGACTGAAACCTCCAGTAACTGTGAGCTGAATAAACCTTTCCTTCTTTCATTTTGTGTGTTAGATATTTGTTCCAGAAATGAGAGAAGAGTAACTGAGACAGAATTGGGTACCTCAGGAGTAGGGTCATTGCTGTGGCTGAACCTGACCATGTGGATTATAAGCTTTTGGGAAGGGTTTATGGGAAGAAATAGGAAAGATTTGGAGAGGACCTATACTTGCTGAGAACTGAAACAGCTTCTGCTGTTTTGTCTAGGAGATTTTGGTCAGAGCTCAGACCAGAAGACTGACAGAAGGTCTGCCAGGCTGGGGAAGTTTCTTCTGGGAAGGACTGCATTGGTTGTTGGACTCCAGATGACCTGTGATATGGCTTGGCCCAAAGTTTCTGAATTTTGCTCATGCCCAGAGACTTTGTCTAAGGCTGAGATAAGGCATGGAAGATTAATAATCTTTCAAAATATATTTCAAAGCAGCCAAATATTGAGGCAGTAGCATGGTTGTTGTTGGGGGCGTTCAGCCAGATTTATGTTGAAAATCAGCAAAGAGCCAAGCATGATGATTTAAAATGTTGTGAGTTTATCCAGAAAGGTAGCACTAGGAATGCTGTCAACTGCAAAGATAGAGCTGAAAGGATCTCGATTGCTGAGAAGGAACCAGAGAATCAAAAAGATGGCCTGAGGGTGGAGGTGGCAGGTCTCCACCCTTTGTAGCTTCAGAATTTCAAGGGAGACTTTGCCTTGAGAAGAAAGCTGCAGAACTCCAAGTTCCAGAATGGTGGCAGTGGTCACACTAGGTTCCAAAATGGCACCAGCATGTATAATTTGTTCCTCAGAGTCTGGGTCAGAGTGCTCAACAAATCCAGGCACTCGACCCCTACAGCCATGAGAGAAGAAAGCCTGGCTACTGCTCCAGCTGGCAGCAGACCTTGGCATCATCCATGCGACGTTAATTTTAGGTTCATTAAGAATGCAAGAGTTGTGAGGTTAAGATGGCTTCCACGTTGATTTCAGAAGGCCTGGAAGGCCAGACAGTGTGTCCTTGAGAAGGCAGTGTGTAAAGCAGAGAGTGAGAAGCCAATTCAGTGGAAACTCCAGAAATCTGGAAAAGCCAGGAACGTGGATCACCTAATGGAAACTGCAAAGAGGGACAAAGCCGGCCTAAGAGAGAAGTCATGAGAGCTAACATTAAGAGTGCCATAGGGGTGGAACCATGTAAGGCCTCTGAAGCTTATAACTCAATGCAGATTGCTTCAGCTGTTCTAGTTGGAGTTATGGGAATTAATATTTGCCCTGCTGGATTTTGGTCCCAGTGTTTTGTATTCCCCTGTTGTTTGCAACTTTTGGAATGTTAATGTTTATGCTGTGCTTTTGAACATTGAATGTGTTTAACTTTTCTTTTGTACAGAGGCCCACAGTTAAGAGTTTGCCTTGGATCTTGGAGACTTGGGACTTGGACCTTTCAGCAATGCTGAAACTGTTGGGACTTTGGCAACTCTTAGAGATGGACTAAAATGTCTTTTGCACAAAGGGATGTGCATGAGACTTTGGGGGTCTGGGGGCGGAATGTTCTGGTTTGTGTCTAATTGTCCTTCCAAAGCCTCATGCAGTCATGGGGTGGGGACTTCTAGAGTTTGAGATTAATTCGTGCTCCACAGGGATTATAGGGGATCCAAGGATTGGATTATGGGTCTGAGTACTGCTGGGATTATGGAGCAGATAGCCTGAGGTAGAGAGCCTGAATGTAATATAAGAGAAACACAGAGACAAACTTCTCTCTGTCGCTGTCATTGGCCTGTTGCCATTATTGATCCAATGCCATGAACTGGGTGCTCTCTGCCCTGTGCCACTCAGCCTTAGGCCAGCTGAATATGGACTGAAACCTCCAGTAACTGTGAGCTGAATAAGCCTTTCCTTCCTTCATTTTGGGTGTTGAGTATTTGTCCCAGCAATGAGAGAAGAGTAACTAAGATGGGGGTTGTGGAAAGTGTCTGTAAGACCCAGGATACCTGGCTATAGTGCTATAGCTCAGCGCTTAGTGGCTTTGAGGCTTTGGATTTTCCGCTCTGCTATGTACTAACCTCCTGGGTTACTTAGATTCTCTGACTGAATTTCCCCCTTTGTAAAGGAAGGTTACTGTAATTGACACATATTATTTCTGTCCTCCGCCATTTCTTTAGGGAGCTTAGCCTTCTGCATGCCCCAGGCCAGGAGACTGAGACATCATTCTAATTCCAGCCTCCAGCCGCCTGCTCCCTCTTAAAGACCAACCAGACCCATCATAATTAGCAGTGGGTCCAAGGAATGGGCCAATCAGAGTTCATGCCTGGGGTTTGGTGTGAGGCTATTGGATGGGAGAGAGCAGCTCTTTCTTTCCTGTGAAGTGCCAGTTAGTATAATGAGAGCCTAGAGTGAGAGCTTGTGGTTGCTGTGTCTCTTGCTTGATTGCTGCATGAAGAATTCTGGAAACAGAGGGGAAGAGAGAGTCACTCTCATGGTCAGCTCCCTGCACATAAGAAGGAAAGCAAAGGGAAGGACTCTTCTGCAAAGGGGGCTGGAGTGTCAGTAGAGCCCACGGTGGTCATGCAGAGTCTTGAGTGTGGGGAGTGCTTGTGGAGGTGACAGTCTTAGAGGTCACTATGGGTGTGAGGTGCCCAGGGGGCAGCAGCACCAGGGAGCTGTTCTTACACCTGGGGATAAGCGGGAGGGAGCAGCATTTCTGGGGCCAGTGACACCTGGAGCCTTGGAGGAGGGGCTGCCCCAGAAGCTGGGGTCAGGGAGGGGACAGCGCTGCTAGGGGCTCCTCCTCTGCTGAACCTTCAGGCTCTACAGGTGCCACCTGCTGGCCCCATCTGGAAGCCAGTGACTGAGGCACCCCTGATGTGACCCATACGTTCCCCCTCCCCTGCTCTGAGCTCAGAGCAGGACAGAAGGGGAGATGGCTAACTGTGAAGGGGAGACCTGCCACAGAAGGTTCCCAACGATGTTAATGCTGTCATCTCTGGGTGACATTTGGGGATACCGGGCCTTTTGTATTTTGGTGTTACTTTAAAACACCAAAGAACCCTATTAGAACAATGAAGTTGTGTATTGTGAATAACCAGAGCAAGGAGGCTGGAAAGCCACACAGCAATCCTACAGAGCGCCACCTTCAGAGCACAAAGGGGGTGAGAAACAGGTGAGCTTAAGCTCATGACACCTCTGGGGGTGATATGGTGGGTCAGAGGGGCTGGGAGCCCAGAGACTGTGTGGAGGACCAGCTTCTGGCCTGTCACCTGACCCTGAGCAGGCCCTGCCCTTCTAGCCTTGGTGTCCCTGTACTGTGCAAGGGTACATCAAGGACAGCACTCTCCTGCTGCTGCTGCTGCTGTGGAGAGTCCCAGGGGAAAAGAAGGCAGAGGAGTTGCCAAGAGGGGAGGCAGCCAGCCCCAGATGTTCATGGGAAAGAAAGAGTGGGGAGAAGCTGGAATGTGTGGGAGCTTCTAGGGTGACTAGAGCTGATGGTCTGGTCTATGGAGGAGGTGGGAGGTATGCCAATAGTGGGGAGAGAGAGGAGTCAGAGGATGGAAGTGAGTCCAGCAGCCAGCATGGTGTAGAGCCTGGTTTGGATGCATGACGTGGACAGCCCCTTTGCCTCTCTGAGCCTCAGTTCCCCCTGCTATAGCATGAAGGAATTGCATGAATAATCCTTGTGGTTCTATAGGCCTCTGGGTCCACATTGCCTGGGAAATCTGGGCAGAAGTTTCCATTGTCACTGCCATTAAGGTCATCTGTATCAGCCCCAGATCATCCATGTATTTGCTCTCATGGTCTTCACCACCAACGTCATCTTCACCCTCCCAGACTGGGAGAGGACCCTTTGGAGGGGAACCTGCTGTGCCAAGTCCAGGAAGTTGGTACATCCAGGGTGCAGGGAGGCTGCAGGACCTTGCAGCTCTACCCAGGGGATCTCAGGAGCTGGTAGCTGCTGTAGGACAAAGAGCCCAGGCCCCAGAAGCTGACACAGCCCTGGCTTGGTCTCCAGACTCTCCTAGGCTGGCAGAGGAAAGCAGCAGAGCCCATAGGGGGCAGCCTGGGAGCCTGGGCAGCCCTGATGATGGCATAGGCTGCTCTTCCGGGCTTTGGAGCTAAGCTCCCCACATGAAAGTTCTAGCCCCATGCTTGTTCTGTTTTGTTTGTTTTACTTTCAAGGTCATATGACTTTAATGTAGTGCGTAAAATATGGACCGCTTCTCGAATTTATATGCCATCCTTATGCAGGGGCCATGCTAATCTTCTCTGTATCAGTTCAGTGTTAGTAGTTGTGCTGCTGAAGTGAGCACCCCAGCACCCTTTGACCCTAAAAATGTCCCTAGGCCCCAAGGTAATGTCTCTGATAATCAGGATCCTGTTTGCCAAATAGGGTTCAGGATGCTTTCCATTCAAACTGCCTAGGGCTGGGATGAGATGGTTTTTCATGCTTATATCTGGTAATCTGAACAACTAATTTTTTTTCTCATTAACTTCATTGAAAATCAACAATTACATAGCATGTTAAAACGTAGGCAAACATTGAAATGTCAGATATAAGATGTAGACAGACTGAACTTTAGAGAAATATTTCTGAAATGAACACATAGCATCATAGCATGAGATTAATAATAGATTGCACATTATAAATAAATTATTTACAAACTTAAATGACTATCAAAATAAAAATTGTGTAAAATAAAATGAAGAAGAAAGCATTTATGGACCAGTCTTATAATAGTTCATTCTATGCCAAAACCAAGAAACTTATGTTCGTATAATTAGAATTCTCAAAGTAGGAAGGGGTAGGCCATAAATATTTAAAGATTTGAAATTTCTGAATTTAGTTGAAATTATAGCACATTTCCCCAGAAAAGGAAAACTTTGCAGAAGAAATTTGAATGAAATCATACCAAGACACACAAAAATGAAATTGTCCAAAACTAATTGTAAAGAAAAACAATCATTAAAGCATATATATATATATATATATATATATATATATATATATATATAATCAAAGAACAAAATTAAATATCATCTTATTCCACATTAAAAAAAGAACAAGTGTGGTAAGAAGCTGGACTAATTAATTTAAGGGACTGAAAGAGTAGAAAGAGACCTATTTGTGTGTAAAAGACAAGGAAGAAGTAATATAAAGTCAATGGACAATGGAAATATACTTTTTAAAGTTTCTAATACTAGGAGAAAATATAACATGTCTTATAAGTAGATTGCAAGTCAAAGTTATAGCATAAATGTTAAAACAAAAATTAACACTAAACAACATTCAGAAAATTAATTGAATGTTAATTAATTCAAGATTAAATTAATACAAGATTAAATATTTCAAAACAACTAAGAAAAAGTTTTCATGATGGTAAAGAATTACTAAGAATAAAACATAACATAAACACTGGAATGGCAAATATATGAGCAGCACTTCTAACAGTTTGGGGACAGGATATTGTACAAAGTGCTAGTATGCCGTGGACACGGACAGTGTCCATGATGCTTACTGGTGGCCAGGTGTCACTTATGGGGCTGAGCTACTGCTATTTCCTTGATATCCACTCTATAGATCTGGACAGAATCATGACCCATAGGGTACAGGAGAAGTCCATTTGTAAAGTATGCGGATGGAAATATTTTGTTGCTATACAAAAGAATAATTGAAAGACTGCTCTTGCATACCTCTTTTTTTCCCTGTGTTTGTTTGCCCTATTTGGTGGGATCTTTCTATTCTTCTTAATGGAGTTGTGTTCATTTTGATTCATGTCTAGAATATCTTTTAGTAGTCTGTGTAGGGTTGAGTTTGTCATCATGAAATTCTTTAGTTGTTCTTTGTCATGGAAGTATTTTACTTCTCCATTAAACTTAAAAGAGAGTTTTGCAGGGTGTATCAGTCTGGGTTGGAATTTATTTTCTTGCAAGACTTGAAGTACTTTGCTCCATTCTTTTCTTGACTTGATGGTTTGTGAAGAGAAATCTGCCATTATTCTGATGGGTTTTCCTTTACATATGATCTGTTTGTTTTCTCTAGTGACCTTTAGTATACTGTTCCTGTGCTGAATTTCTGGGATCCCGCTTATTACATGTGAGGGTGTGGTTTTAATTGGGTTGATGTTATTTGGAGTTCTATATGCCTTGCTTACTGAATATCAGATTGTTTTCCCACGTTTGGGAAGTTTTCTGCTATTACTTCTTCCCATATTATTTTTCCCCCATATTATTTTTATATCATTTGTACTGATTCTTTCTTATTGATATCTATTAGTCTTATGTTGGCCATCTTTGCATTGTCTTGCAGATGTTGAATTAGTTTTTCTTGTATCCTAGTTGTTTTTAAGAGATCTTTTCTTACCTCTTCACTAGCTGCAATGGTGTCTTCAAGATTTGAAAGTCTATTTCCACTTTCATCGAAATGGTTCTGCCAGCTTGTGGTTGAGCTTTTAAGTTCCTGTATAGCACTTTGAATGTGCCTCATGCATTCTGTTTCCTTCTCATATTGGTCATTCATGGATTCCATCATTTTTCCATTCTCCTCTATTTTTTATCCATGTCTTCTTTAGGAGCATTTAATACTTCTTTCATTACAGTTATCATTTCTTTTCTTACTTCAGAAATTATTTCTGATCTGATTTCCTCTATACCTTCCTGCCATTGTTTCTTTACTTCAGACGCTATTATTTCAAAGATTTCAGGTGTGTGTTTCCAATTTCTTCTATGCTATTGCCTCCTGCATTTGTTCTATGTGAGCTTGGGGCCTGAGAGTGCATTTTGCTCCTTCTCTGCATCATTTTGTATAACTTTGTCTTCTGAACTTTGATGTAGAGGTTTGGTAGAATTATTACCTTAGCACCAGGTCCGGATCTACCAAGTTCAAACTCATCCAGGTGGGTATGACTTGGGTCTGGCTGCTGAGCTCTACTTCTTCCTGCTGCAGCCCTTGGAAGTGAACCTGCTGTGCGACTCTGGCAAGATGTCCTGCTCCTGGATCAGCTGGGTGGGTCTTGTCTCTGTATAGCACTTTGCAGAACTTCTGCAGGGAGCTCTGCTGCAGGGTTCCCCACTGGCCACGTGGGGCCAGGACTCTGGGTTGAATGAGAACTGGGTAGGTCCTGGGCCATCTCACTCACACTCTGGGCTTGGTTGAATAAGATCTGGCAGGCCCCAAGTTTTCTCACTCACACGCTGGGCCTGGCCTCGGGGTTGAATGAGGATCCCTTAACAACTAATTTGAAGAAAACAATATGTAATAGAATGACCTTTGATGAATTCCTGTTAGTTTGGTGAAATTCTGTATCATTTCTGTTTTTATTATTATTATTTTTTTAAAGAAGAGGCCGTGTTTTTTTTTTTTTTTTGCTGTGCTGTGTTGTTAGCCCTGAAGAAACACCTGTGAACATAGGCAAGGTGCTGGGATCCTGAGTCTAGCCTGGGCCGAGCACCCTGTGTACTTCATCCTGTGTCGTCATGACAGCAGCCTCTGGAGAAGGGGTTTCTCTCTTCCCCTCAGAGATGAGGAAAGAGGTTCAGAGAACAAGTTTCTTCACTGCAGGGCGCTTGGCTATTACATGACAATTAGGAATTAAATCCTCATTCAGGTTGACTCCAAAGCCTGGTGGTATAAGAAGCCCTGGCCAGCAGGTGTGGGCAGGAGCCTCCACCTGCCCCACCCAGGCTTGGTGCTCTGGATCGCTACAAGCACAGATGGCTGCCTGTTACCGTCAGGAGCAAAGTTGCTTCTTTGTACCATAATAAGTCCAACTGCAGGAGCAGCCAAGATAGTCATTACTGCTCGCCACCCCCCTGTGACCCCTGGTGGGGACACGGTGTACATCTCAGGCACCCAGGCAATGGAGCTGAAACGCTGGTGGATGTTAAGGCCCCCTGCAAGCCGTCACTGGGAGGGGCCTGGCTGCTCTCTGCCACTGAACTCCACCGGCTTCCCCTGCTGGCTGTCGGTGATGGGTGGGAGCTCACGGTCCCACAGCTGAGGGCAGCGCAGAAGTCACGGTGTTTCCTGTGCAGGTACAATGGGTCCTGCTGCCAGGCTATGTCCAGTAGTGGAAGAGGCGGCCCTGGATGTGAGACTCGAAGGAGCGGCACTTCATTCAGCACTTGACGATGCTGGGGACACGTGGGTAGGTGCCCTGTGTGGACAGCCACCTGTCGGCCTGCAGTGACAGTGGGAGGTGGGCCCTGGTAGCTCCTTTCACAGATGAGATGGAGACTCAGAGTGCAGAAGCCACCTGCCCAAGGCCAGAGAACCCCTGGGAGTCGCAGAAACAGCAGTGGCCAGAGCCACCCTTTGGAAGCAACAGACCAGAGCCATCAACTCCCTGATCAGATCCTCCAGGGGCTCCTGCTCTGTGTGGCAAGGGCCAAGCTCCTTGCTGTGGCCTCCTGGGTCTGACCTGGCCTCTGCCCTCTGCCCTCTGCCCCTGGCCTCTGCCCTCTGTCCCCGGCCTCTGCCCTATGCCCCCAGCCTCTGCCCTCTGTCCCTGGCCTCTGCCCTCTG
>PVJA010058440.1:0-11336 GCA_004027025.1 Myocastor coypus
AAAAAAAAAAAAAATGCTACTAAAAGGAAGAAGCAAGTAGACTGTGTTGGTCCTACAGACACTGTTAGGAGTTCCATAGGCACAAGGAGCCTTAATCAGGTTTCTGCTTTGAAAGAATTGCTCCAGCTGTGGTAGGAGAATGGACAAGGAGGGTCGGTTGTACCCCTGGGAGACCACCGAGGGCTGTCACAGAGGGCACGTGATGGGGCAGTTCTAGGGCAGGGCAAAGAAAGAAAAATGTCCACTTCCCAGGCCAAATCAGTAACGTCTGAGTTCCTCTGGTGTGATGCATGCTTCAGGAGAGCTGAGGGACTGCAGCTCAATTGTCCTCAATTGGATGATTACAGAACAGCAGTTCCAATGCAGGTGGCCATACTTAATTCAGATGTAAAGATGTGATTGGTTTCTAGCTTCGTTGTGTTAAATGGATCATGAGATCAGCAATTTCTCTGCAATGTAAAGTTCTGGAACACCAGCAGAAGCAGTGAGCCGGGTTCCTAAGAAGTGTCATTCGCTTTATTACCACTGAGTGCTGCTGTTGGCAACAATTCCCCAAGAAACTGAAGGCCAGGGACCTACAAGAGGAACTAAAGGGAAATTGCCTTGGATTCCAAGAAAAAGGAAGAGAAAGCTGTTTCTTTATTTTGAAAACTTGAGTCCTACGCAGCAGGGGTGCACCCAAGTTTCCACGTAGGTCATCGTGCAGCATGGTAACTTCTGGCTTTAGTGAACATCTCTAAAGACAGTCCTCTTAACAAAGGGCCAAGAGGGGGCTCTTTTAGAGCCATTAGCGTGCCCGCCTCCCCCCAGTCCCATTAGTGACCCTTATTAAACCTGCTCAGACAAAGAGCGAAAATGCCCTACTGAATGCGGAGTCTCCGTTAATTACTCTGCTCCGCTGCTTCCTTTAGCATCTGAAGGGCCTTTAAATAATGTTTCTCTTGCTGTGGTTGCAGACAATGACCTGGCAGTCTACTTTAAGCAGTGCCAATCCCATTAGCTGAAGAATAGCAAAGCTCTGTGTGTATCCGTGTGCCAAGGAGTGCGTGAGTGTGTGTGTGTGTATGCGCACGCAAGCACATGCACACTTGTGTGCTAAGAAACCCAGCTGTGGCAGATGTCAGGTTTAAATGCTGCTTTGTCCCCTTTTTTCCTCTCCTCTCCCAGGAATCAAACACACCAGCAGGTCTACTGGGTCATCGGCCTACCAAGTGTTCCTTCTGCAGATGACAAGAGACTCTCTTGGGAGTTTGAGAGCCACACCTCTAATTCTTTTTTTCTGGAACCAGGGATTGAACTCAGGACCTTGCACTTGCCAGGCAGGCACTTGCGCCCCTGAGCTATCTCCCAGGCTCCTAACACCGCTCCTTATATGCTACACATCTCTCTCTAGGATGTGATTTCAAGCATGCCCCTTCCCTCAAATAACTTAATTCTTAGGAAAGCAAGCAACATAAAGTCAAACCATAAATACTGGCTACTCAGAGAAACTGTTTAAAACCTTCAACATCTGAAAGAAAAAGAAGGGGTGGGGTGGGATAGGACAAAAATATTCTAGGGAGGGACACTGAGAACTTGGAATAGCTTGCTCTCTTGCCTCTCTCTTGTTGCTTACAACTGTTTTTTCATGGCTGTTGTACTTCAAGACCCTGGACAAAGAATATGGGAACAGGGCAAACTTAATTTACCCAGGAAAGATAAAATGTCTAATATGAAAGTAAGTGCAGTTGTTAGTTACTTTGTAATAAAGTATATATACAGTCAGGCCGGGGAGATAGCTCAGTAGAATAAGTGCATGCCTGACAAGCTCAGGGTCCTGAGTTCAATCCCTGGTACCGCAAAAATAAAATAAAATATATATACAATCAGAATGGTTTTATATGACAGGTTTTTGTTTTGTTTTGTTTGGAGACAGAGATTCTGTGTGTAGTTCAGACTGATGACATTGCTACATAGCCTGGACTGGACTCAAACTGAAGGTGACCCTCTTGCCTCAGCCTCTGAAGTGCTGAGATTATAATGGTGTGTCTCCATGCCCAAAAAGACAGAAAGAAAGAAAGAAAGAAAGAAAGAAAGAAAGAAAGAAAGAAAGAAAGAAAGAAAGAAGAAAAGAGAAACAGAAGGGAAAGGAAAGGAAAGCAAAGCAAAGCAAAAGCAAAGGAAACAAAACTGAGTGTTAAGACTTGCTAACAGGAAGAAGTGGCTGGCTCTAATCACAAATTCAGGGGCGTGAGCTATTTGCAGCTCAGTGAGTACCGCAAAGTTCCTCCCCCCTGGCACACACACAGTACACATCACCTCAGGGAAGAAAGATATAGCCCAGCCAACCAGACAAGAGACATGTCCTGGTTTGGGGTTCTAGAAAGACACCATGAGCAAAGAAACAGGAAAGCTAGGAGGATTTTCCATCCCGTTCCCATTCCCTTTAACTTTGATGTGCTGTTCATTTTAGTAATTCTGATCAGCTTATGTATGTGATACAATTTAACTGACATTTCTGATGTTATTTATTTCCAAACCATACATGAACTTGCAATTACTTAAGATCTCTCTCCCTCTCTTCTTCCTTCCTTCCTTCCTTCTTTCTTGGATACATGTAGTTCAAGTTGGCCTTAAACTCAAATTGATCCTCCTTCCTCAGCCTCCCAAGTGCTGGGATTACAGGTGTACACTACCACACCTGGCATGAGATGTTGGTTTCTATTTTTTTTTTTTTTTCTTGTTTCAGAACCTTTGTTTGTTTATTCACTCATTTTTATGGCTGGTTCAGCCTGCCCTAAGCCCTGAAGCTGCCCAAGCTTTCCCAAGCAGGCGCTTTAGACCACTGAGCCATCCCGCCAGGCCCAAGATGTTGGTTTCTTATCCATGGACCATGTGACTGTGGGTAGCAATTTCCACTTGCATAATAATTAAAGTGTGTGTGATAAGGGATCATCCAGCAGGAGCTAAACTCACTGCTTTGCATTTTGGGTTCTTACACGTACACATCTCCAAGTCTGATAAAAAAGACTGACTAATGGGAAAGCTTACTTGAGCCTTCAGCAATAGGGGAGGATTTTTAGGCTATGCAATAAAGGAAAAAAGAGCCGGGCGTGGTGGCGCACGCCTGTAATCCCAGCACTCAGGAGGCTGAGGCAGGAGGATCAGTGAGAGTTCGAGACCAGCCTGGGCTACAAAAGTGAGCTCAAGGCCAGCCTCAACTGCATAACGAGACCCTGTCTCAAAAAGATAAAAAAAAAAAAAAAAAAAAAAAAAAAAAGAGACTAGGCTCTTAAGGTTTGGATTTTGAGTTATATTTTTAAGGGGCTGGGGAGATAGCTCCGAGGCACAAGTGCCTGCTGGGCAAGTATAAGGTCGTGAGTTCGAACCCTGGTCCCACAAAAAACAAAACAAACAAACAAACAAAAAACATAAAAGCCAAATTTAGTCTCAAGAGCATTACAGAATTCTGGAATTGTGATAGTCTTTAACATTACAAATATGAATTGTCTATTAGTTCTTACTAGAAGCTGGGTATAGTGGTGCATACCTATCATCCTAGTACTTGGGAGATGGAAGCAGGATTACCACAAGTTTGAGGTCAGCTACACAGTAAGACACAGTCTCAAAAACAGAAAACAGTAGCCGGTAAGATAGCTCAGTGGTCTAAAGCACCTGCTTAGGCAAGCTTAGGCAGCCACAGGGGACTATGGTTCAATCCCCAGTACCACATGCCATGCCAGCCCTGTCCTCAGGGTGGACTGAGCCAGCTCCCCCACAAAAAAGAAAACATCATGGCTCATCATTGTCTGGTGTTGTGAAAAAATTAAGCACAATAAACAAGAATAGCTTATGGTACTAGACTTTTCAGTTAGGATCTGTGTTGGTTGACTGTGTCAGCTTGAGAAGTCTAGGTAAGAGAAGTTTAATTAAATAGGCTTGGCAATCCTACCCCTTAGGGTATAGAGGACCCACCCTAGGGCAGCTCATCCCCTGGAAGGTATAAAGGGGAAATGAGGAAGGATAGATCTGCTTCTGTTCTTCAGAGGAGCTCTAGACTTCGCCTTCAGCTTCAATGTCATCTCCTGGCTTCCTGTGCAGACTCTTTGGCTTCCAGCGAAGATCCCTTAGCCTTCCAGTGTAGATACTTTGGTGTGCCTCATAGACCTTCCAGCCTTCCATGGCAGACCCACTGGTCCCCTGATATGGACTCTCGCAGGAGCCTGCACTGAGCTCCAGATCGTAGAGTAAATTCTTCAGTCTCCAGTGTGTAGGCAGGCGCTTTGGACTCATCCTCATCTGACTCTATGGGTGGCCCTTGTAAGCCCATCTTGTAATTTCTTATACATGTATATATCTGTGTTATAATGTTTCTCTAGTACATATTGACTAAGAGAGTATCATAGTTCAAAAATGCCCCTTCACAACCCAATTTTTTTTGAAATAGCAAAATCTCTCATTTAATATCATTACTTTGGCACAGTCTCAGATGTACTGATGTGGAAGTATTTCTGAAAAGATTGATCCTCAGTAGAAATTCTGAGTACTAGCTGGGGGTGGTGGTGCATGCCTGTAATCCCAGCACTTGGGAGGCTGAGGCAGGAGGATCGACATGAGTTCAAGACCAACCTACAAAAGTAGGCTGGGCTACAAAAGTGAGCTTAAGGCCAGCCTGAACTGCATAGCTAGACCTTGTCTCAAGAAGACAAAACAAGAAAGAAAAAAGAAATTCTGAGTACTGCCTTTAGACCTGGGAAACTGGGCCACCGACCTGGATTCCACACTTTATGAGGTACTGTGGAGGGCCTGTAGTAGCTGTACCTCTCAGGGAAAAGCACATAGTCAGCTGGGCTCTCTCCTAGATTGGGTATACAGGGCCTCAGAATTTCCTGTCCCAAATTGGTGACCTGCTCCAAGTGTTGTGCAGGTCTTTTTCCCAGGGCTTATCTGGCTGTGTCCTTATTAAGGTTTGAATGTGTTCCTCACACCCCAATTTCAAGTGTCAGTGGTATTTGGGGGTAGGCTCTTCGGGAGGCAACCAGGATTAGATGAGGCCATGCATGCATGGTCCCCAGGATGGCTTAGTAGCTTTACAAGAAAGAAGAAGAGTATTTCTCTGTCTTGCCATGCAGTGCCTCCCACCATGTTATGACCCGGTGAGAAGGCCCTCTTCAGATGTTATTATTATAACCTTGAAGTTGCCAACCTACCAAACTGAGTGAAATAAACCTCTAGTCTCTACAAATTACCTTGGAGTATTTTGAAATAGCAACAGAAAATGAACTAACAGTTCTCATGGGCCTGAGGAACGGCTGCAGGCATAGCTGAGGCAGGAACATGGTAGCTACTTGCTCACACACACATGAGGGTTGTTGCCCTACAGGACAGGGTCTGAGCTGGGAAGCTGAGGACACCCAGGTGTTTCCTTGCCTTAGTTCTTGTAAATATCAGAAGTGTGCCGGGCCCGGCAGGATGGCTCAGTGGTCTAAAGCGCCTGCTTAGGAAAGCTTAGGCGGTTGCAGGGACCGCGGTTCGATCCCCAGCACCACATGCTGCGCCAGCCAGCCCTGCCCTTGGGGCGGGCTGAGCCGGCCATAAAAATAAATAAATAAAACAAACAAAAGTTCTGAAACAAGAAAAATAAAATAAAAAAATTTCAAAAAAAAAAAAAAAAAAAGAAGTGTGCCTACCAGCAAGGGCCAGTGCTCATAAAGTAAGCTTTACACTTTAGATCTCAGCATATGTCAAAATTGTGTTATGCTTTTCTTTCTTTCTTTCTTTCTTTCTTTCTTTCTTTCTTTTTTTTTAAAGTATAACATTCAATTTATTATTTCTTTTTCAGGAGAGTTTTCTTCAGTCCATTTAGAGCCAGCTCCTTACATGGACTTTGCTGGAGGTTGTGGGGGCAGCACCAGCAGGTCTAAATTGGGGTGGAGGTGTCCCTCCTTGCAGGCTTCATGAGATCGATTTCTGACCACTTTGCTGTGAATTACACAATTCACACAGCAGTGCAGCTTCACGTACAGCTTGGGAGGCACATAACCAACCAAAGGCACTCACTTCGGAAATGTCTGTGACAGCAGAAGCCTCCACTATGTTCTGAATGACAAACTTCTTAATGGCTTTATCTTTGGGTATGCACCCGGCGCAGTTTGTGCAGCGAATAGGTTGCACTTGACTGCGGCCCTTTTTGGCATGACCGTTGTTCCTTCTTCTTTTTTTTTTTTTTTTATCTTGGAAAGGAGGGCCCGAAAGAGGTTGTTACACTCTTCTGCCAGGGATGATTCACTCTTGGTAGGATGCTTTATGGGAAGAAAAACTAGTTCATCATGGTTAAAATGTATTCTATTGATTGATTGATTGATTGATTGATTGATTGTCTTTTTGAGACAGGGTCTCACTCTGCAGTTCAGGCTGGCCTTGAGCTCACTTTTGTAGTCCAGGCTGGTCTCAAACTTGCACCAATCCTCCTGCCTCAGCCTCCCGAGTGCTAGGATTACAGGTGTGAGCCACCACGCCAGGCTTATTTTTTTTAAACTTCATTTATTTATGTTATGGCCAGCTCAGCCTGCCGTGGGGGTGGGGCTGGCGCAGCATGTTGTGCCAGGTATCATACTATGGTCTCTGTGGTTGTATAAGCTTGCCTAAGCAGGTGTTTTAGACTGTTGAGCCATCTCACCAGCCCCTAGTTCATCATGGTTAAAAGCCATGAAGTTTTATTTTTATTTTATTTTATTTTATTTATTTAGTTTTGTCATTTTGAGACAGGGTCTTGATATGCAGTTCAGGCTGGCTTTGAGCTCACTTTTGTAGTCCAGGATGGTTCTCTAACTCACACAAATCCTCCTGCCTCAGCCTCTCAAGAGCTGGGATTACAGGCATGTGCCACTACACCTGGGCAAGTGCTGTTATTTTTATTTTTTGCACTATTTGCATTTGTTGCATGCACTAATGGGGAAAATATTATGAAGTACTATTATTATTATTATTATTATTATTATTATTATTATTGTCTTTTTGAGATAGGGTCTCACTATGCAGTTTAGACTGGCCTTGAACTCACTTTTTTCTTTTTTTTTTTTTCAGAACTGGAGATCAAACTCAGGACCTTGCACTTGCCAGGCAGGCACTTGTGCCCCTCAGCTACCTCCAGCCCCCTATCAAGTGCTATTATAAACCCAATATAAGACAGGCGTGGTGGGGCACACCTGTAATACCAGCACTTGGGAGGCTGAGGCAGGAGGACTGGTGCAAGTTCAAGACCAGCCTGGGCTACAAAAGTGAGCTCAAGGCCAGCTTGAACTGCATAGTGAGACCCTGTCTCAAAAAGACAAAAAAAAAAAGAATAAAATGAAAAAATAAACCCAATATAAATAAGCTCATTCCTACAGCACTTTGGGTTTTTTTTGTTGTTGTTGTTATTGTTGTCATTGTTGTTTTTGTCTTTTTGAGACAAGGTCTTGCTGTGCAGTTCAGGCTGGCCCTGAGCTCACTTTGTAGCCCAGGCTGGTCTCAAACTCACACCGATCCTCCTGCCTCAGCCTCCCAAGTGCTGGGATTACAGGCGTGAGCCACCACACCCACCTTCCTACAGCACTTTGAATTAGATAATATTATTACTATTATTGCGTCAGCAAGATGGTTCAGCAGTCTAAATCGCCTGCTTAGAAAAGCTTAGGCAATTGTAGTGACCACGGTTCAATCCCCGGCACCAGATGCTGCATGAGACCCAGCCCCAGTGCAGGCTGAGTCAGCTATTGTATATATATACACACACCTACACACAGTATTATTGCTATTATTATTGCCACCCTCATTGCCATCATGGGGAAACTGAAACAAGAAGAACTGATTTGTGCAAGGTCCAACAAGTGAATGCTAGAGCCTAGATTCTAATCACAATATTCATCCTCTGCTTTTCCATCTTACTTCAACTTAGTCTTCAAGGCAAGCTCAAGTTCTTGCTCTTTTAGAGGTCTGAAGGGGCTGGGGAAATAGCTCCATGGCACAAGTGCCTGCTTGGCAAATTCAAGGTCATGAGTTTGAATCCCAGTCCTGCCTAAATAAGTAAATAAACAAAGCCAGCCTGACTGCATAAAGGGGAGATGGCTCTACAGCGTCTACTTAGGCAACTGCAGGAACCGTTGTTCAATCCTTGTTACCACATGCTATGCCAGCCCCATCCCCAGGGCAGGCTGAGCTGGCTATTTTATTTATTTATTTATTTATTTATTTATTTATTTGGTCTTTTTGAGACAGGGTCTCGCTGTGCAGTTCAGGCTGGTCTTGAGCTCACTTTTGTAGCCCAGGCTGGTCTCGAACTCGCACCAATTCTCCTGCCTCAGCCTCCCGAGTGCTGGGATTACAGGCGTGTGCCACCACGCCCGGCTGAGCTGGCTATTTAAAAAAAAAAAGGTCTGAGAAGCTCTGACTTGCTGAAATACTGGAGATGTTGGTTTTTGCTTTTTGTTTTATTTTTTTGAGATAGAGTCTCACAGTTCTCCTGCCTTGGCCTCCCAATTGCTGGAATTATCACCATTTGTCACCATGTCCAGATTTTGAGACTTTTTTTTCTTCAACATCCCCTGGTTATTTATGGTTTAGGACTGATGGAATTCTTTCCATGTGTTTATTTTTATTTTATTTTATTTTTAAAAACATATTTGGTTCAAGGTTTCACTATGCAGCTTGGACTTGTAGTCGTTCTCCTGTTTTCAACCTCACTGGCCCTGGAATTATGGGCATGTCGCTATGTTTCCTGGTCTCAGTGGTGCTCAGTGCACTGGGGACAGAACTGGCATGGCATGTGATGCCAGGGATTGAACCCCAGTCCCTGTGTCTGCCTAAGCAAGCACTTAGTTCACTGAGCTATCTCGCCCAGCCCTTCCATGTGTTTATGAATTAGTTCAATCACCTAGAAATGGAAGATATCTGTGGGGCCGGGGAGATAGCTCAGTACAATAAGCCCTTGCCTGGCAAGTGTAGGGTCCTGAGTTCAATCCCCCATTCCACAAAAAAAAAGAAAACAAAACAAAAATGAAAGAAAGAAAGAAAGAAAGAAAGAAAGAAAGAAAGAAAGAAAGAAAGAAAAAAGAAAAGAAATGCAAGTATTTACAATTAAGCTGAGCATGGTGGCTTATGCCTGTGATCTCAGCACTTGGGAGGCTGAGGCAGGAGATTTGGTGTGAGTTCGAGAGCAGCCTGGCCCACAAAAAGGAATTCACGGCCAGCCTGAATTTCATAGAGAGATGCTGTCTCAAAAAGACAACAACAAAAAACGATGCCTAGGTTCTTGACTGACAGTTTTTATTTATTTATTTATTTATTTATTTATTGTTTCAGAACCTTTATTTGTTTATTCACTCATTTTTATGGCCGGCTCAGCCTGCCCCGAGGGCAGGGCTGGCGCAGCATGTGGTGCCGGGGATCGAACCGCGGTCCCTGAAGCCGCCCAAGCTTTCCCAAGCAGGCGCTTTAGACCACTGAGCCATCCCGCCGGGCCCCTTGACTGACAGTTGAGCAGTAGATAACTACTGGTTTCCCAGGACAAATATGAAGGACTCTGTGATATGTTGCAGTGATTGTCCAGCAAAAATGGCTGAGTAATCACTGCTTTGCTTAAGGCATGTCACCTCCTGCAAAACACCACATCTCAGGACACAGAAGTATGAAGTCCCAGGCATCTCAAGTCCTGGGGTGAGCAGCTAGCTTTCTCTGACCTTCACAGACTGACTGCACATCTCCAACTTTGTTCTGTGATGCTACCACCAGGCTTGAAATTAGGCACAGGGTGGGATTACTGTAGGTAACCATGGCAATTGGCAAACACCAGCAAGTCCTGGCTTCTGCTTCAATTTACCACTGTTCTAGGCCCAGTACACGATTACCAAGAAGCCACTGAGTAGCTGCTCTATCTCAGAGACCTGCATGGAGTTAGCTGACATGGCTGCTGGGCCTTGCAGCTGATCTGAATCTTTCCTTCTGCTGAATTTGACTTCCCTTCCCTTCCTTACACTCTGCATACCAAACTCTTCCAAAATGTGCTTTCTGGGGGACCCAATTTGTAAGAAAAACTCAATGTGATTAGAGCTTATCTAAACTTTGCTGATTACTCAGGCATTTTATCAGGAATGCTGGATTTTATCTAAAAGGAAGTTGAGAATGTATCTTACAAAATGATCCTGTTCTACCTCAAGACAGACATGTATAAATACACACATAAAAGTAAATAAATTTCTGGATGATTTTCTCAACAAGTAAGCACATAATCAAATTCCCTGGTCCATAGTAACGAGCCCCTATGAATCCATGATCTTCTACTTCAATTTTCGTAGAACATGTTTGTTAAATGGCTGCAGTTAATTGCCTTGCTAAGGGAATTTTGTATAAATTCTATTGTATACATATATTCTAACATATATATATTCTAACATATATATATTCTAACATATATATTCTAACATATATATATTCTAACATATATATATATATATATGTATATATATATATATATATATTTTGGTGGTAGTAGGCATTGAATTTGGGACCTTGTGCTTGTGAGGCAGATATTTATGCTGCTGAGCTATCTCCCTAGTCCTATCCTATATTCTGGTAGGTGTTAATATGTGGAGTGTAACATTGAATAATTTTCTTTTTTTTTTGTCTTTTTGAGACAAGGTCTCACTATGCAGTTCAGGCTGGCCTTCAACTCACTTTTGTAGCCCAGGCTGGTCCTTGAACTCGTACTAATCCTCCTGCCTCAGCCTCCCAAGTGCTGGGATTACAGGCATGTGCCACCATGCCTGGCTCACACTGAATAATTTTGTTGAAGGCTTTTCACTATTTTTGTTGTTGTTGATCTATCTGTAGCAGTGATAGTCACACATGGCCAATTACCAACTAACCAGAAATAACCCTGGCTGTAATGTAAGAGTAGGGTCTTGGAGAAATACATTGTCCCTTTGATGCAGGAAGAAAAAACTGATCTGGGTGGATGACCTACAATAGAGAACCTCCAAATGATATAGGGAAAACCGATCTACAACCTGAACAGTACCTGGGAAGGGTTCGCATTCTCTAAAACTGAAGAATGAATTTTAGGAACAAATGGAGGTAGTGAGCAGAACATATTTATTGAAGGAAAGAAAACTCCTGTCTGAGACAGGGACAGGAGGGAGCTGCTGAGTGAGTGTCCCCTGGAAGCTGTCTCTTCCAGGGACTTTTATAGAGGAGAAAACATGGGAACTTGCTTAGGTGGGTATGAGGTGGGATAAGACTGTGGTCAGCCAATGAGATTACAAGCACCATTGTTCAGGTAAAATTGATTAACTTCGGGATCCAAAGGGAAGGCAAATCAC
>PVJA010058441.1:0-10083 GCA_004027025.1 Myocastor coypus
TTTCCCTATATCATCTGGAGGTTCCCTATTGGAGGTCATGTACCCCAGATCACGTTTTTCTTCCTGCATCAGGATCAGAAATACTGACTTCTTGGACTGAGATGAGAACCTGGAGGCGACGCCTACAATTGGCACTCAACTTGGCCAGAAAGCACGGCCTTCTCAACATGACAATCACTACTAAAATATTGTGCAGGTTGTCCACAGGACCTTGCATGACCAATTTAGAGGTAAGCAGTGCATTTGACTAATTATAGTGCTCAGACACAAATAGCAAATTGGAATCTATCCCTCAAGGGTCATAATGGGGCAAGTTCAGTCTTTATCTGCAGAAGAGAAATAATTTAATTTGTAATCAATTAGTAATAATTGATTGCAAAACTGTTTTATGATACAGACATTAAGGTGTCATCTAAGTATGTTTTTAGATTATTTCATGAGATAGCTACATTGTAACCTTCTTTTCCCAAAGCTTGTACACTGGATCTCAGAGTTTGGGATGAAATAGGTGAAAACTTTTATGTAGCTAAATCTCAAAAAAGAAAAATTCACCTGCAAACTGTAGGCACAAATAACCTGATGAAGATGGCCATTTCATTTATTCATTCTGTCTTTACTTTTTGTGGGACTGGGGTTCGAACTCACAACCTTGCACTTGCCAGGCAGACTCTTGTGGCACAGAACTATCTCCCTGGCCCCTGACATTATGGTTTCTGTCTTTTTTTATGGCCAGCTCAGCCTTGAACCAAGGACCCTGGGGTTACCTAAGCTTGCACTTTAGCCAACTGAGCTATCTTGCAGCCAGGCCTTTTCATTCTTGCAGTGTAGCATCCCTGAAAAGAAATGTGCATGGTTTACCATTACAAAACATTACTGGTAGCTGGGCATGGTGGCGTATGCTTGTAATCAACATTAGTAAGAACACAACTGCAACTGCCTCGTCTCAAACTTGCTTTATTGCAACTGTTTTCATAAATTGCTAGGAACCGTATTAAGTAGAACTACTCCATGCTTTCCTGATTTTCTTACATCTCACTCTAATCTCCCAGGTTTATTGTCATCAGCTAACTCTAATATAGATGCTAGCATGAATCTGGATTCCTTTTTTGCTAAAGCCAGACAATTCCATAAATTCATTTTTCAAAATTCTAAACTTTTGCTAAAAGGAAGGTGAAATTATTATTATTATTATTATTATTATTATTATTATTATTATTATTATTATTTCTTTTTTTGTGGCAGGGTCTTGCTATGCAGCTCAGGCTGGCCTTGAGCTCAAATTTTGTAGCCCAGGTTGGTCTCAAACTCACACCCCGATCCTCCTGCCTCAGCCTCCCATGTGCTGGGATTACAGGCATGCGCCACCATGCCCAGCTCCAAGGAATGTAAAATTCTCAGAGCAAAAACTAGATAAATCATGAGGTCCTGTCCTGCTTATCAGCTCATCCCTAGGCCTCAGCAGAGCTACCATCCCAGAGGTCATAGAGCTAACCAGTCATGGCAAATGATTGTTACCCATATATCCTTTTTCAGCAGCTTGCCGGTTAGCTCATTTGTTCAAGCACCTGCATGGGCAAAGCCAGTCAGGCACTGGGGACCACAGTTTGATCCCTAGCTCCACATGCCAGACCAGAACTGCCCTGAAGGCAGTGTGAGTCAGCCCCCCCCAAAAAAATCCTCCTCTTTTAACAAATGTAAATATATCCATGCTTTTATAAACAGGTGCACACACATGCCCCATAGTATCTGTCATATAGGTAAACAAAAGCATCATGTTTTACAACATTGCCTATCAATCTTTGCTAACTTATTGTTACAAACATTAAACTTAATATTGGTTCTGCTTACAGTAGTAAAAATCTTCAGAATTTTCTTGATAACTGCAAGATGAAGCATGTTACAGGGACCCCATATGGTCTTCAAGGTCAAATAATGATTGAACACATACATCTTAAACGAAAAAATCAAGTAGCCAAACAGAAAGGGGGAACACAGAGTCAAAACTTTGCTACATAGGCACTGAGAAGTGTGTCAGTATTGGATTTTCAGCAAATGCCCCAGAAGTGATCATAAAGGCTCAGGAAGAACTGGTTGTGGGGGGTTAAAAAAGAGAGAAAAAAAGAAATTTAAAAAAGGATATATATATATATATATGTGTGTGTGTGTGTGTGTGTGTGTGTGTGTGTGTGTGTGTGTGGTGTGTGTACTTGTGTATTTGCCTGTTGAAGTGGTATGTAAAGATATTAAAACACTTGTACAGCTACTAGAATAGACTATCACTAATCAGTGTTTAGAAGTACTGGACAAGGGGCTGGGGAGATAGCTCCGAGGTAGCAGTGCCTGCTGGGCAAGTGCAAGGTCGTGAATTTGAACCCTGGTCCCACAAAAGAAAGAAGTACTGGACAAAATGAAGGTTGTGTAAAACGTTTATGTCATAAAGTGCAGTAATAGGATTGTTTTTGGACTGGTGTTTTTATGACTGCCTTTGTTCCAAAAAGCATGAAAAAAGATATAAGTAGAAAAATGATTATTCCTTTGCAGATCAGACGTTCGATGTTGTATGCACCCTAATTGGATCCTGTTGCATAGTAACCAGCCATGTTACTCTGCTCATGCTGATGATATTATTGTGGGGCTTTGACCCAGCTTTGTCTGCTGGCAGGGCATGTCAAAAAGTTGTCGATCACCATGTCTTTCCTAGATGATTCATGTTACCTGAAGTGACAGTGGTCTAAGCAGTGCCTGAAACCCAGAAGAGCATTTGATGCGCATGGAGATCAGAGTCCACTATGGAGGTCGCATTGCTGCAGTGAGGTTAAGAATTTGCCCACAGTCTGCATTCCTGAGAAAAAATCAGGTATGTACTCTGTGTAGATGGTTCTATCCAGAAAATGTCCAGCTTCCCTTAGGGTTAGGGTTTAATGATTAGTGCGTTAGGGGTAGGGTTAGAGGTTTAGTGTGATGGTTAGTTTTAGGGTGATGATCAGGGATAGGGTTAGGATTATTGTTAGGTGTAGGGTTCCTGTTAGGGTTGGTGGTAGGGTTAGGGGTTTAGTGTTAAGGTTAGGTTTAGTGTTAGGTCCAGTTATAGATTCAAGGTTCGAATTATGGTTAGGGTTAGGGTATAATGATTAGTGTTTTAGGGGTGGGGTTAAGGGTTTAGTGTTATGGTTAGTTTTAGGGTTATGTTTAGGGGTAGGGTCACGATTCAGGTTACGGGTAGTGTTGGAGTTAGGTTTAGTGTTAGGGTTAACTTTAGGCTTAGGGTTAGTGTGTAAGGCTTAGTCGGTTATGGCTAGATTTAGGGGTTTGGTGTAATGGTTAAGGTTAGTATTAGGTTCAGACAAAGGATTATGGTTCGGGTTTTCATTAGGTTTCGAGTTAGGGTTAGGGTTACGCTTAGTGTTAAACTGTACAGGTTAGTGTGTTAAGGTTAGGGTTTGAGGTTTAGTGTTATGGTTACTTTTAGGGTTATGTTCAGTGATAAGGTGAGGGTTAGTGTTAGGGATAGGGTTCCAGCTCGGGTTAGCGGTAGCTTTAGGAGTTTACTGTTATGGGTATGCTCTGGGTAAGGTTTAGGGATAGGTTCAAGGTTCGGGTTATAGTTAGGGTTTGAATTATGGTTGGGGTTAGTGTTAGGCTTAGCAATAGAGTGTAAGGGTTAGTGTGTTAGGGTTAGCATTAGGGTTGGGCTTAGGGTTAGGGTTTCATAATTAGTGTGTTAGGGGTAAAGTTAGGGGGTTAGTATTATGGTTAGATTTAGGGTTATGTTCAGGGATAGGGTTAGGGTAGGTGTTGGGCTTAATGCTCCAGTTAGACTTGGGGGAATGGTTAGGGGTTTAGTGTTATGGTTAGATGTATGGTTAGGTTTAGGGATAAGTTTAATTTCGGGTTAAGGTTAGTGTTCCAGTTAGTGTTAGGGTTAGTGTTAGGCTTAGGCTTAGGGTTAGAGTGTAAGGGTTAGTGTGTTAGGGTTATAGTAAGGCTTAGGGTTAGGGGTTTAGTGTTACTGTTAGTTTTAGGGTTATGTTTAGGGATGGGATCATAGTTCAGGTTAGGGTTACTGTTCGAGTTAGGTTTAGGTTTAGAGTTAGCTTTAGGCTTAGGATTAGTGTATACAGGTTAGTCAGTTACGGCTAGGTTGAGGGTTTTAGTGGTATGGTTAGAGTTAGTGTTAGATTTAGGGATAGGGTCATGTTTCGGGTGATGGTTAGGGTTCTAGTTAGGGTTAGGGTTAGGGTTAGCTTAGGTTTAGCGTTATAGTGTAAGGGTTAGTGTGTTAGGGGTTTAGCATTATGGTTAGTTTTAGGGTTATGTTTAGAGTTAGGGTCACAGTTCAGGTTAGGGTTATGCTTAGGCTAAGGGTTAGTGCTTAAGGGTTAGTTGGTTAGGCTAGCTTGAGGGGTTTAGTGTTATGGTTATTGTTAGTGTTAGGTTTAGGGATAAGGTTAGGTTTCCAGTTATAGCTAGGGTTCTGGTTAGGGTTATGTTCAGGGATAGGGTTAGTGTATTAGGGTTAGTGTTAGGGGTTTAGTATTATGGTTAGTTTTAGAGTTCTGTTCAGGGATAGGGTTAGGGTTAGGGTTGGGATTAACGTTCCCATTAGGGTTAGGGTACTGGTTAGGGGTTTAGTGTTATGGGTAGCCTTATGGTTAGGTAAAGGATGGCTTCAAGGTTCCAGTTATGGATAGTTTTCGAGTTAGGGTTAGGTATGGGGTTATGGTTATGGTTAGCCTTAACATTAGAGTGTAAGGGATAGTGTGTTAGCGTTAGCATTAGGATTAGGCTTAGGGTTAGGGTTTAATGGTAGGTGTGTTAGGGGAAGAGTTAGGGAATTAGTGTTATGGTTAATTTTAGGGTTATGTTCAGAGATAGTGTTAGGGTTATGGTTATGGCTCTAGTGAGGGTTAGAGTTAGGGTTACGCTTATCTTTAGCGTTAGTGTTAGGGTTAGTGTGTTAGGGTTAGCGTTAGGGGTTTAGTTTTATGGTTTTAGGGTTATGTTCAGGGATAGCATTAGGCTTAGTGTTAGGGTTAGGGTTCAAGTTAGGGTTACAGTTAGGGTTATGGTTAGGTTAAGCAGAGTGTAAGGGTTAGTGTTTTAGGGTTAGCATTAGGGGTTTAGTGTTACGGTTAACATTAGGGTTATGTTTAGGGATAGAATCACAGTTCAGGTTAGGGTTACTGTTCGAGTTAGGGTTAGAGTTAGGGTTAGGCTTAGGTTTAGCCTTAGAGTGTAAGGGTTAATATGTTAGGGTTAGCGTTAGGGGTTTAGTGTTAGGGCTAGCATTAGGGTTATGTTTAGGAAGAGAGTCGCAGTTCAGTTTAGGTTTACTGTTCGAGTTAGGGTTAGAGTTAGGGTTAGGCTTAGGTTTAGCCTTAGAGTGTAAGGGTTAATGTGTTAGGGTTAACATTAAGGGGTTTAGTGTTATGGTTAGTTTTAGGGTTATGTGCAGGGATACGGTTAGCATTAGTGATAGGTTTACTGTTCCAGTTAAGGTTAGGGTTAGTCTTAGGTTTACAATTAGAGTGTAAGGTTTACTGTGTTATGCTTAGTGTTAAGGGTTTAGTGTTATAGTTAGTTTTAGGAGTATGTTCAGGAAAAGCTTTAGGGTTAGTGTTAAGGTTAGGGTTCTAGTTAGGGTTAGGGTGAGGCTTAAGTTTAGCATTAGAGTGCAAAGTTTAGTGTGTTAGGCTTAGTGTTAGCGGTTTAGTATTATGGTTAGTTTTAGGGTTATGTTCAGGAATAGCTTTAGGGTTACTTTCAGGGTTAGGGTTCTAGTTAGGGTTAGAGTTATGCTTAGGTTTAGCGTTAGAGTGTAAGGGTTAGTAGGTTAGAGTTAGCCTTAGGTGTTTAGTGTTATGGTTAGTTTTAGGTTTATGTCCTGGGATAGGGTTAGGGTTAGTGTTAGGGTTAGTGTACTAGTTGACTTTAGTGTTAGTGTTAGTCTTAGCTTACACACTAAAGTGTAAGGTTCAGTGTGTTAGACTTAGCATTAGGGGATAAGTGTTATGGTTTGTTTTACAGTTATGTTCAGGGATAGCTTTAGGGTTAGTGTAAGGATTGGGGTTCTAGTTAGGGTTAGCGTTACACTGAGGTTTAGCGTTACAGTGTAATGTTTAGTATGTTAGACTTAGCCTTAGGGGTTTAGTGTTATAGTTAGTTTTAGGGCTGTATTTAGGGATGGATTAAGGTTTAGTGTTATGGATAGGGTTCTAGTTGGGGTTAGGGTTAAGGGGAGGCTTAGGTTTAACATTAGAGTGTAAGGTTTACTGTGTTAGGATTAGCAATAGGGGCTTAGTGTTATGGTTAGTTTTAGGGTTATGGTCAGGGATAAGTCTAGGATTAGGGTAAGGGTTGGAATTATAGTTAGAGTTAGGGTGAGAATCAGGCTTAGGTTTAGCCTTAGAGTGTAATGTTTAGTGTGTTAGACTGAGCATTAGGGGTTTAGTGTTACGGTAAGTTTTAGGGTTTGGGTTCAGATTCGGTTTCTCCTTTCAGTTTGATTGTGAGGAATATAGGGTCAGGTTACTATTTGTGTTTGCGTTTGCATTCACATTGGGGCCTTAGAGTTAGGGTGTCAGCATGCAGGGTATGTTTACTATATTAGGGTTAAGGTTTCGAGATAGCATTGGGGAGTTAGCAATTGGGAGTATAATTGTTAAAATGTTAAATTTAGGTTTAGGTTTAGGCTTAGGCTTTGGGTTTGGGTTGGTATTAGGGATGGGTTTAGGGTTCGAGTTTGGGTTCACATTAGACTTGGGGTTAGGATCAGGATTTGTGTTAGCTTTTGTGGAAAGATGAGTGTGTTACTGTTAGTGTGTTGGGCTTAGTGTTATGGTTTTAGGGCAACGGTTAGGATTCTGGTTCACATGGGAATGATATCATCTTATCGTTAGGGTTTGTGCGTTAGTTGTAGTACTCCAACACAGCAGGGCCCGCTCTGATCTGAAAGTTCCCTTTGGGCTGTTGCCATGTGTCGTCCAGGTATTTATTTGCCCGATGCCGCTTGCTGGTACCTTAAGACTCTGAGAGAGGTGATTCTCCTGTACGCACTGCCCTGGTCTCTCCTATGACACCTCCCCTCCCGGGAAGGCGGGGAGAAATCATCGAAAAGGCGACCCTAGTGCAGCAGCTCAGACTGTCTCGAGTCGGCAGTGTTGTACTTTCGGTTTCCCAGCTTGACTCGGCTGGCGACAGGGGTCGGGGGCTCGCGGGGGTCTGGTACTGGAGGCGTGTGGTAGTGTTTCCCGGCAGAAGGAATGAAGACAGCTATCGGCAACCGCCGCCCCCTAAGCGCCCCACACAACTGCGACTCCGCCCCCCAACCTCCTCCCTCCCTCCCTCCCTCCCTCCCGAACCCACCTTTTGGGCATCTCCTGGTGCTTCTCAACGTCTTCTTCTTTTATTTTGTTATTTGCCTTATTTTTTATTTTTCTTTATTATTATTATTATTATTTGTCTTTTTGAGACACGGTCTCGTTATGCAATTGAGACTGGCCGTGAGCTCACTTTTGTAGCCCAGGCTGGTCTCGAACTCGCACCAAACCTCCTGCCTCAACCTCCCGTGACTTCTGGGATTACAGGCGTGAACCACCATGCCTGGCTCCTATTTGCCTTAGTTTTTTTTTTTTTTTTTTTTTTTTTGCGGGACTGGGATTCGAACTCACAACCTTGCACCTGCCTGGCAGGCAATCCTGCCATGGAGCTATCTGCACAGCCCCTTGCCTTAATATTTTTTTTGTGGGACTGCGGTTCAAACTCACGAACTTGCACTTGCCCAGCGGGCACTTGTGTCTCGGACCTATCTCCCCAGCTCTCCGTTGCCTTCCTTTTTAATAAGCGATAACAATATGAGAGTTTCGAAACATATGAATAGCACATTCACAATAGTTGAGACACTGCATGTTGTTGTCCTCACAAACGTTACAGAGAGCACAGAGTGCAGACGTGAGAACTTTTCTAATTAATATTGGTTCCGAAGTGCGGGGCGGACAATAATAATAATATTAATAATAATAATAATAAGAACAAGAACAAGAACAAGAAGAACAAGAAGAAGAAAAGAGAAAGTTTTCTTTTCTTGGAACTAGGAGGAAGTAGTTGTGTGTATATTCCAATGTTTCCTGATTGCAGTGGGTTCAACTTCTTGTTTTTGGGAGCTGGGAGCTCTGAGCTCCGAGGCCCCTGGTGATTTAGGAGGAGGTCCTGGAGCTCCACCTAGTGGTGGCTTTTATACCGTTAGCCTCTGGCGCTTGGTAGCCGGAGCAGCAAGGGATGATATCTGGCCTCGTTGGCCAAGATGGAGTCCCAGGAGGTCGGCTCGCTGGGCGGGACTGCGTCGGTGTTGGTCGTGCTGAGCCGCGCGGCCTGCTGGCCGGAGATTGCTCCCGCAGAGGCGGGCCAGAGTGAGGGCGGGAGCGAGGGACAGGCTCCCGGTGGAGCTCCGCGGCACACTTGCTGCCCCTGGTGCCAGCCTCCTTGCTTACCACGCGTACTCGCTGGTTTCTTGCCAGCCCAGCCCTCAGCTCCCATCCCCTGTACCCCTGCCCCCACGCGCCCCATGTCTCTGCCCTCTGGAACCTTGACCCTGAGACTGTCACGACCTTGGTTTTGCCCTCCCCAAACACGGATGTCAAGTGGCGGTGTGTGTGTATCATTTGAAACACCTACTTCCCCAAGTGCCCAGTCGCTGCGACGCAGATCGTGTACCTCTGATCCTCATGGTTATTTGATCCTAGGTGTATTGGGCTTTGAAATTTTCTCTGCTTCACTTGGTTGGACAGGCAGGGCACCGGCGCGGTAGGATTCCCCGGGCCGTTTCAGGCCGGGCCGGGAACACTTGGAACGCCTGCTTCCCCAAGTGCCCAGTCGCTGCGACGCAGATCGTGTACCTCTGAGCCTGACGTATATTTGATCCTGGGTGTATTTGGCTTTGAAATTATCTCTGCTTCACTCAGTCTGAGAGGCAGGGCACCTGCGCGGTAGGATTTCCCGGGCCACCCCTCTCTGCCCAGGCGCGGCCCAACAAGCTCCGCCCCGCAGGCCCCCCTCTGTTCTGAAGGTTCCCTTGGGCCTGTTGCCATCTGACGTCTGAGGATTTATTTGCCCGATGCCGCTCGCTGGCCCCTTCAGCCTCTGAGAGAGCTGATTCTCCTGTCCACACTGCCCTGGTCTGCCCTGTGACCCCTCCCCACTGGGGGAGGTGGGGAGAAATCATCGAAGAGGCGACTCCAGTGCAGCCGCTCAGTCTGTCTCTTGTCGGCAGTGTTGTACTTTCGGTTTCCCAGCTTGACTCAGCTGGCGAAAGGGGTCGGGGGCGCAAGGGGGCCCGGTATTGTGGGCTTGTAGTACTGTTTCCCGGCAGATGGAAGGAAGACAGCTATCGGCAACCTCCGCCCCCCACGACCCCCACGCAACTGCTCCTCCACTTCCCTAGCCGCTCCCGGCCGACTGACCGACATAACGACCCCGCCTTTTGGGCATCTCCTGGTGCTTCTCAAACGTCTTCTTCTTTTATTTTGTTATTTGCCTTTTGTTTCTTTGTTCTATATTCTTTATTTAGTTTTATGTGTCTTTTTGAGACAGGGTCTCGTTATGCAGTTGAGAGTGGCTGTGAGCTCAATTTTGTAGCCCAGGCTGGTCTCGAACTCGCACCAATCCTCCTGCCTCTGCCTGCCGAGTTCTTGGATTACAGGCATGGACCACCATGCCAGGCTCCTATTTGTCTTTTTTTTTTTTTTTTTTTGCCGACTGGGATTAGAATTCACAGCCTTGCACCTGCCTGGCAGGCAATCGTTCAACGGAGCTATTTTCTCAGCCCCTTGCCTTAACATTTTTTTTGCGGGACCAGGGTTCAAACTCAGGACCTTGCACTTGCCCAGCAGGCACTTGTGCCTCGTATCTATCTCCCCAGCTCCCCCTTGCCTTAGTTTTTAATAAGCGATAACAATATTAGAGTTTCGAAACATGTGAGTAGCACATTCACAATAGTTGAGACACTGTATATTGTTGTCCTCACAAATGTTACAGAGAGCACAGAGTGCAGACGTGAGAACTTTTCTAATCAATATTGGTTCCGAA
>PVJA010058442.1:0-10081 GCA_004027025.1 Myocastor coypus
AAAAAAAAAAAAAAAAAAAAAAAAAAAAAAGTTGATGCAGTGCATTGATAATACCAGTATGACACATCAGAATTTATAAGATGCAATGAAAGTACTCCTTCAAGGGAAATTTATAGTCTAAAGTCTAACATTGGAAAAACAGTGAACTGAACTAACCAAATGTTGGAAGCTCAAGGTTCTAGAAAAGAAATAGTAAATTAAACCACAAGCTCAAGCTCATATGTGGAAAGAAATTATAGAGATGAGAACAAATTATAATGCAGTTGAGACTAACAAAAAAATAAAAAATAGACTCCATGGAAAGTTGGTTCTATGAAAGATTAAATAGACAAATCCAGGCCCTGGCAGGATGGCTCAGTGGTCTAAAGCACCTTCTTAGGAAAGCTTAGGCGGCCGCAGGGACCGCAGTTCGATCCCCGGCACCACATGCTGCACCAGCCCTGCCCTCAGGGTAGGCTGAGTCGGCCATAAAAATAATCACAAGTTCTGAAACAACAAGAAAATAAATAAATCAAAAAAATTCTTAAATAAATAAATAGACAAATCCATAGCCAATCTTTTTTTTAAATTTAATTTTATTTCTTGTTTCAGAACTTTTGTTTGTTTATTCATTTTTATGGCTGGCTCAGCCTGCCCTGAGGGCAGGGCTGGCACAGCATGTGGTGCCAGGGATCAAACCGAGGTCCCTGCAGCCGCCTAAGCTTTCCTAAGCAGGCGCTTTAGACTACTGAGCCATCCTGCCGGGCCCTCCATAGCCAATCTTATCAGAAGGAAAGAAAAGACCCAAGTCCATGCAATTGGGAATGAAAAGAATGAAATCACAACAGGTCCTGCAGAAATTCAGAAGGTCATTAGTACCTATTTGGAAAGCCTGTACTCTAATAAGAAATATACAGGTTCCTATATACATACAAGTTACCAAAGCTGAATGAAAATACATAAAAATTCTAAATCTATTATCATTTAATGAAATTGAAAGATAATTAAAAAAATAACTGCCAACAAAGAAAAGCCCAGGCCCTGACAGATTCACTGCTGAATTCTACAAGAATTCTAGAGAAGATCTAATGCCACTTCTCAAGCTAATAAAATTGAAAGGGAAGCTGGGGCTGGGGAGATACCTCAGCTCAGCTGTCTAAGAGCCTGCCTGGCAAACACAAGGACCCAGGTTCAATCCCCGGCACTATGTACCAACCATGCTGGCCCCAGGCACCAAGCCGGTCACTGAAATCAGGCATGGTGGCTCACATCTATAATTCCATCACTGGAGAGGCTAAGACAGGAGGATCACTACAAGCGTAAGCTGCATAGTGAGACTGTGTACCAAGTAAATAGATAAATGGTTGTGTTTTTTTTTGTTTTTTTTTTTTTTTTAATTAAAAGAAATTGTAAAGAATCAACAGCTGGGAACTCCTCTTGCTGAAAAGTTTTGCATGTCAAAAGAAATTACCAACAGAGTGAAAAGATGACCCACAGATTTTTTAAAAATTTTGACTAATAAGTATTCAGACAAAGGTCTTCTCTCTAGAATTTATAAAGAACTAAAAAAATTAGGGTCCAAAATTCAAAGATCCAATCCACAAATGGGCATCCGAGATGAACACACATTTCTCAGAGCAAGAAATATTACAAGCCTGAAAGTACATGAAGAAATGCTCCACATTGCTAGCCATCTGTGAAATGCAAATACCATCCCACCCCAGAAAGAATGGCTATCATAAAGAAATCAGCCAACAACAAATGTTGGAGAAGCTGTGGGGAAAAAGGAACACTTCTCCACTGCTGCTGGGAATGCAGACTGGTGCAACCATTATGGAAATCAATGTGGAGACTCCTTTAAAAATTAGGACTGAAAATCCCATTCAATCCAGCTATAATCTTACTGGGAATTTTCCCAGAAGAACTGAAAATATCATATAGTGATGGTTGTCCACCTATGTTCATAGCAACACAATTTGTGATAGCCAAATCATGGAAACAACCAAAATGCCCATCAGCTGAAGAATGGTTAAAAAAGATACGATGTTTTTATACGATGGAACATTACTCAGCTATAAAAAATGATAAACTAGAAGACTTCATATATAAATGGATATATCTTGAAGATATAAGTGAAATAGACTAGACCTACCTGTGTAGATATTGTATAGTCTCCCTGGTGTAAGAACACAAAAGAAGAAATAAAAAGGGAAAGGCATAATACAGCTGAATGGAAATCAAGAACTTAAGGATTAAACAACAGAGAGAGAGCAAGCAGAAAAGTTAAGAAACTTGGCAAGGGAAAAACCATGCACTTATGTACACAGGATGAGTTACGCACTTATGTACACAGGATGAGTTACACAATGGTCCTAAGAATCTCTGAGTGTTTTTGACACTCAGAGTAGCAATGTCTAAGACTAAAATCATGCCTGGATTGCTTGTCATTCTGGTCTTCCAGATGTATGCTGCTTCTAATGTAATTTCAATTACTGCTATTCTCTCTCAAGTAAATGTTTTAAAAGAAAACAAAAAGGTAATTAAAAAACGAGACAAGGATAAATGACATAGAATTGACTGGCTACAATTTTGTATATGCTTAGATTTCTAAATTTCTATGTAAAAACGTGTAACAGTATCCATGGTTGATGGAAAGTACTGGTTCCATGTTAAGTCTAAGGCATTTAATATTTAGAAAGACAGTAATGATAAGCTCAAGTATCTATGTTATAGAGTAATAATATCACTAAGCTTCTCTTCTGGAGGGTTAAGAACCTAAGTTTGTAGACCAAAAATCAGAGAAAAAGAAGGGCTACAAGGATAGCCAATATTTTTGCCCTAGCCCTTCAATGTCAGCAAAGACTCAGGACTTAAGAGAGCCTGTACTGTAATATCCTATAACTAAGTGGTGTCCGAAATTTTCTATTCAAGGAGATCATGGGGCCACAGAGGAAAGGGATCCATGATGTGTTGTGTGCCTAAGGAGAGTCACCTAGAGAGAAAACATTCTCTCAGGCTTTTAGAGAGAGCAAACTGGTCAAGCAATGACTGTGACTCATCCAGATAGCTGACTCTGACAAAAGTTCTACAAAACACTGTACATGGTTTCAAGGTAAATCCTGAGGGGATTTGACTGACCTTGTCAGATATAAAAATTACATGTTTTGTTATACAGGTCTTGCTTTAACTTGGACTTAACCACCCAGCAGAAAAGCTTAACCACGAGTCATAAAAAGTAAAGCAAGATTAGTATGCTGAGCTATAAAAGGCTCAAGTCAACAGCTTCCAATATTGCCAGTTCTGCCGATAACCCACTACTATTATGGAATATTATTCTATGTATACAACTACTCTCTCTCTGTTCAATGAAAAGAAATATTTATACCAGTACTGCTTAGAAAAGTAATCTTGTCTGCATCTCCTACTTGGAACAACTACTATGAAGACAAAAATATGTATTGTATCAGTTATTGTGGCTGTCCTACTAACATGTTTTGAAACTCTCAATGTTATTAAAAGTAATTTAAAAAAAAAAAACAAGAAAATTAAAAGAAATTGAAAAGGAAGCAGTATTCTCAAAGTTACTCCTGGAAGCAAGTATTATCCTTGCAATCAGAGAACAAATTTAGCAGACTAGTAAATGAATTTAGCAGCATAGCTGTGTACAAAGTCAACATTCAGAAATTAATAGCAGCTAGGCATGGCAGTGCAAAGGCAAGCATAGTGCACATCTGTAATCCCAGCACTGGGGAGTCTGAGGCAGGAGGATCATTGCAAGTTTTAAGACCAGCCTAGTCTACAAAGTGATCTGAAGGGCAGCTTGAACTCCATAGTGAGACCCTGTGTCAAAAAAAAAAAAGAATAGCATTCTTGTACACAAAAAACAAGGAAACACGCCGGTAATCCCAGCACTTGGGAGACTGAGGTAAGAGTATCAGTGTGAGTTCGAGACCAGCCTGGGCTACAAAAGTAAGCTCGAGGCCAGCCTGAACTGCATAGTGAGAACCTGTCTCAAAAAGACAAAAAAAAAAAAAAAAAAAAGGAAACAACACCTTTGAAATATAATGGTATCTCAGTTAATAAACTTAATTTTCTTTATGATTTTGGGGAAGATGGCCATGACCATGTTTGTCACCCAATGTGTAGTTCATAAACAGAAACAAAATTTTGCTAAATAGTTTTGTGAACTGAATTGCTTGCAAACAGAAGCATTTGTGAGTCAAGGTACTACAGTACTTAGAAGTCAGTGTAACAAAGAAAGTCAAAGAAATTTACATTAAAAGATATAGTACTGCCAAGCGTGGTAGCACACATCTATGATCCCAGCACTCGGAAGGTTGAGGTAGGAGGATCACTGCAAGTTTGAGGCCAACTGGCACTACACGTCAAGACCCTGTTTCAGTCTACCTTCCCCCAAAATAGAAAACTGTAGCACTCTGAAAAAGATCAGAGACAGAAAATAGAAAGGTATCTCCTGTTCTTGAATAGACAAAATGAATATAGTAAAAATGGCCATACTTCCAAAACTGTTGTACAGATTTAATACATTGCCAATCAAAATACCAATACCATACTTCAAGAACTAGAGAAAAAAATCCTAAAATTCATTTGGGAGGCCAAGGAAATAGCTCTGTAGAATAAGCGCTTGCCTGGCAAGCGCAGGGTCCTGAGTTTCATCCCCTGCACCATAAAAAAATAACTAAATAAAAATAAAATTCTTTTGGAACAAGAAGAAATCTAGAATGATAGAGCAATATAGGGCAACAAGGGTAAAGCAGGGGACATCACAATGTCTGATTTGAAACTACTACAAAGATATTGTGCTAAAAACAGCATGGTGCTGACAAAAAAAAATAAAGACAAGGATGAATGGAACAAAGTAAAAGATACAGAAACAATATGAAGCACACTCAGCCACTTATCTTTGATAAAAGGGCCAAATAGTATCACTGGAAGAAAGAGCAGTACTAGGAAAACTGGCTTTCTGTACACCAAAGATTGAACCTAAACCCATATCTCACCATGAACTAAACTAAAATCACAATGGACTGAAGATTGAATATAAAAACAGAAACACTGTGCTTTGGAAGGTAAAACTTTCAAAGATGTGGGTATAGGCAAAGATTATAGACAAAACTATTGCACAGGAAATGTTCAAAGAACTGGGATCACATTAAAAATGAAGCACTTTTTTCTTTTTTTTTTTTTTTTCCCCTCGGCAGGGAAGAGACAAGCCACAGAATGGGAAAAAGTCTTTACCAGCTACTCTTCAGGTAGAAGGGCTAACATTGAGACTATGTGAGTAAATCAAACACATCAGACTCTCCCAAAAAATTAAATGCCCAGTTCAAAAATGCATATCTGAAATGCTCAGATGAAGTATAAACAGCAAATACAAGAAAAGATGTTCACCATCATTTGACTCAAGATGTTCACCATCATTTGACTTGCACTTGACAGGCAGGCACTTGTGCCACTGAGCTATCTCCCTGTCCCTCATTGATTATTTGAGAAATACTAATTAAAACAACACTGAGATTCCCTCCAGAAAGAATGGCAGTCATTGAGAAAGCAACCAATAACATGCTGGCAGGGCTGTGAGATAAAGGGAACCCTTCTACCCTGTTGGTGGGAGTGTAAACTAGTACAACCATTATGGAAATCAGTATGGAGATTCCTCAAAATGCAAAATCTACAGTTTCCTTTTGGACCCACCTATTCCTCTTCTAATCATTGTCCTGAAAGAACTAGAAGCATGCCACAGTAATATATGCACACCCATGTTAATAGCACAATTTATTATAGCTAAATATACTTTAGAGCCCATATGCCCATCAATAGATGAATGCAAAAAGAAAATGTGATTTTTATATATAGTGGAGTACTGCTCTGCCGCAAAGAAGTACAAACTTAATCGTTCATAGATAAATAGATGCCCCTCATGACCATAATTTTAAGTGAAATAAGACAAGTTTAAATATTACAGTGTTGGCCCGGCAGGATGACTCAGTGGTCTAAAGCACCTGCTTAGGAAAGCTTAGGCGGCTGCAGGGACTGCGGTTCGATCCCCAGCACCACATGCTGCGCCAGCCCTGCTCTCAGAGCAGGCTGAGCCAGCCATAAAAATAAACAAACAAAAGTTCTGAAACAAGAAAAAAATAAATATTACAGTGTTCCTCTTTTGTGAGAAACCCTAATTATAGTACAATTTCCTTTTGTTGTTGTTGCGGGACCTGGGTTCGAACTCACAACTTTGCACTTGCCAGGCAAGCACTTGTACACAGAGCTATCTCCCCAGCCTGAGAAACCCTAATTGTAAATAAGCAAAATGGAGGGCAGATATTGGAAAGTGGAATGAACATGTTTACATGGGAATGGGAACAAGGGAGGGGAAGAGAAGGAAGGGAAAAGGGATTAAAAAAGATAAAAGGAAAAATGGAAGCATCTGTAATGGGTAGGGGAAGAAGTGTTGAAGGAAGGGGAGGGGAATGGGAAACAAGAAGAATTAAGATGTATCATGTAGAGGTGCAGATTTCCTGTAATGAATGTAAGCACTCTGAGAAACAGGTATAGTCAAACTTTTAGAAGGGTAGACAAGTAATTATAGGAAGATGGATGCAATTTGAGGCCATAATGTATAGTGAAATAAATCAGACACACATGCTTAAATACTGCATGGTTTTTCCTATGAGAAACCCAAAGTATAAAGAGTAAAATAAAATAATAGCAAATGGGGAGATACATCTTTTGCAAAAGGGAATAGGAATAGGAAGAAATCAGACCAGCTTCCTGTGAGGAGTACAGTCACACACTGCACCCATGGACTAATTGAACAATTAAGCTCTGATAGGGGTTCATTTCAAGGTGAGAGGGTTGGAGTGTAGCTCAGGGTGCCCAGCTCTGGGTTCCATTTCCAGCACCACCAATCAGCTTTGAAAGATGTGAAAATATCTTTATGGAAGTACATACAGGAAGGGTTCCAGGTGCTGAGTTATAGGGTAAAAATGTAAAGATTTATAAAATGCACACACGGAGAGAACCTTATAGCCTGCCAGCACTTCTTCCGGTGCATGTGGTAGGTGAGTCCCAAGAAGGTGCCACATCCCTCCTCACCCCACTGCCATTCTGAGCCTCATATCTTGCTCTTCACCCGCACCCTGATGTTGCAAAGCAACAAGCAGCTGGGGGAACAAGTGCCCATGAATCAGCATTATTTCCACTGATCTTTCGACAGCACTTTTCTGTTTAAATTTTGTAGAAAAAAGTTCACACTACAGAAATAACTTTAATTCAGCAGAACACACTATAGGAGTTGAAATCATAACCACAAAACCCTGCTGTCAGTATGTTGGGAGCCACAGAAACTGGAAATTGGTCAGATGTTTGAGAGCAGGACTAGGACTCAGAGCCTAAGGCAGTCAAGCTACCTCAATTCTGAGAAAAGCATCCTGACTGGTCAGTGTCAGCTGTTAGTCACTAAGCAGTCTTGTGTCACATATACTAACTTTGCAGAGGTATAAATAAATGCTCCTATGGTTGTGCTTAGGGTTGTTTTGACCGCCAGGCCACCACCTGACCCAACTCTTGTCTTTGTCTATCTTTTCAGTTCTGCTGCCATTTCTCCCCAAGTACAATAGATTACACTGAAAGACCAACAGATCCCTACGTCAGCAGACATTGCTGAGCACTGTACTCAGAAAATGGTCACTAGGTTTAACCTAGAGCCATGGAGTGGTAGTGTGTGTGTGTGTGTGTGTGTGTGTGTGTGTGTGTGTGTGTGTGTGTGTGTGACATGCAGATAGTCTACACTATCTTGGCCCTAGGACCTTTCACGGTCAATGAAGCTCAGCGGTAGAAGAGGTGGCATGGGCCCTGGCGTTAAGAGGATCACACAAGATATTGCTGGGGCATAGAAAAGTAGGGACACCAGACTTCCCAGAGAAGGGGGTGGCCAGCTCGTCTCTGGATCATGTGGCCCCCAGACACAGTGGGGAAAGTTGTCTGAGTACACCCTGTTACCAATGCTTGCTTGTCTCATAAAATGAGTTGGGCAGTGGTTAATTCCTTTCCACTCTCTGTAGCAGTTTATCGTAAAGTAGTGATTGTTGTTTCTGGAATGCTTGCAAAAATTGCCCAGAAAAATTACTGGGACTTAAAAGGGTTTTATTTTATTTTAAATTATACTTTTTTCTAAGAATTTGCCCGTTTTTGTCTGAGTCTTTCAATGTGTTGATATAGTCTTTCCAAACAACCTTGTTTCACATTTTCACTGTTTGCAGCCACACTTGTTGCACACAGAGGCACACCAGGGAGCCAGCGTGGTGATCCATAGCTGTTTGTCCCCCAGTGACCCCAAGGCACATGCACCAAGGGGAAGTCAGGACTGGGACTTGCTGTTTTGGTGATACCAGAAATTAGAGCTGAAGCAAGAGCAGATGCAGTGAAGCTTAGGAGGGGCTGGGAATGGAGAAGGACTCCTGGGGAGCTCTAGGGGCTCAGCCCTGAAAAGGTTGGTCCTGCTTGGACAGGCTAGCACTGGGATAGCACTGCCTCCAGGTGGGAACTTGCAGTGGGAGCTGTTCTGGTGCTTGAGACATTTTGCAACCCCAGCTGTTCCTGTTCAGGATGACAGAGTGGAGGCTTCTATCTGCAGCCCAGGAAGGGTGGGACAGGGTCTCTTCACTTCAGAGTAGGACTTGAGTTAGGACAGAGGTCCCGGATGTCCTTCTGCATAAGTACCTGGCACTTTCACTCCTCTATCTGAAGGGCACCTTGCCTAGGTGCCCAAGGGTGTCCTCTTCTGTGTCCCAGCACAGAGCACACACAGGAGGGCCTAGAGTGGGCTTCTGGAAGTGGAATTACCTGGGAAACTGGGACACAGTTTATGCTGTTTGATCTGGGAACTTTTGGCTTCATGGATGAATTTACTCAGTGAGTAAAATGTTTTCTTTCAGTAGTGAGTAGCTGAGAAGGAAGGAGTAAGTTCCTAGCACCCTGTTTGTGTACCCTGTGGCTGGAGTGGCCAGGTATGTTTGGGCAGGGCAAGAGCTGCCTGCCAGCTTGTGATCAGATCTACCTGCCTGTGGGCCACGGGTTTGTAAATTGAACTGCTCCTGAACATCTCATTACTTTGCATCGTGGTAGAAGGTAGTTGTTGACTTTTGGATCTTCGTTCTGGAGTCAGAAACTTAAGTATGGTTGAATGTCTTTAAACATATATTGTCTATTGGAAAAATTCATGGTCCTATTGATTCTGAGAAAAATAGTATGTATGTACAGTGCTAAGGATTTGGAGCCTCACATACTTTGCTGTGAGGAAAAAGTGTTTGTTCAGGGCACATAGCTGGCTTGGCCCCTGCCCCTTGTGAGCCAAGTGAGGCTCTGGACAGCCTGAGCCTCCATGGGGTCCTTGTGTCCCTTGTGTTGGCTGCTTGCTGAGTGACCTGTGTCCAGTGGCCTTGAAGACACAAGTGGTGTGGGACTTCACAGTGAGCTAGGGGTGAGCGCTGCCTAGAAGCCTTGCTTATAGTCTGGCTGGGAGTGTTCAGGATGGAGGGTCATGACAGAGGTCATTTTTGTTCCCCATACCATCCTGTTGCCCTCCTTGTGAACATTATCACACTATTAATCATTTGGGAATGTTGCCACTGAAACCCAGTATAAAGGACTGAACCCAGGCACTTCACACTGACCTACAGCTCCTGCCCTTTATATTTGTTTCTTTTTGAGACAGGTCTTGTTAAGTTGCAATATGTGTGTGTTATCTCAGTGCCATAAGCACCTTCCTCAACATGATACACAGCAAATAACTGTGTGTAGAGACCAGAGAATTGTTTCTAACATTTATTTCCTTGACAAAAAACATGGTCTTCATGAAGGGCCGACCAGATAGTTCAGCAGACAAAAGCACCTGCTTAGGCAGATGCAGGGACTGGGGATTTGATCCCCAGCCTACCGATCTGAGACAGTGATTTAGACTGGGTGTGATAGTATGTCTATAATCCCAGTACTTGGGAGGCTGAAAACAGGAGGATAATAAGTCCAATCTGTGTATTGAGACCCGTAGACCCTGTACTAAATACATTTAAAAAAAAAAAAAATG
>PVJA010058443.1:0-10064 GCA_004027025.1 Myocastor coypus
AAAGAAAGAAAGAAAGAAAGAAAGAAAGAAAGAAAGAAAGAAAGAAAGAAAGAAAGAAAAAGAGAGAAAGTACAAGAATAGTCACTAGGCTGGGCGTGACACCTGTAATCCCAGCACTTGGGAGGCTGAGGCAGGAGGATCGATGTGAATTGGAGACCAGCCTGGGCTACAAAAGTGAGCTCAAAGCCAGCCTGAACTGCATAGTGAGACTCTGTCTCAAAAAGACAAAAAATAAATAGATAGATAGATAGATAGATAGATAGATAGATAGATAGATAGAATAGAATAGTCACTAGGATAATATTGATTAAATGAACACCAAACAGGGAAGCCAGTCACATAGTGTTCAGGGAGAAGACAAGGTCTTTGCTGAAAGGAGTGAGTCAGGGGTTTGGTCTCCACCCCAAGGTGATTGATGCCTACTTAAAATATCAATCACTGCTGTTCATCCCTAGGGGAAGGACATGGGTGTAGACAGATAGGCCTCACTGCCCAGGGCTGTGCTTCCAGGCACAGTTAGTTATCTTCCACACTGATCCCTTCCCTGGACTCAGTCCTGTCTATACCCTTTTCTGAGTCATTTAGCTGTATGTAATAATTTCAAGTAGATAAGTAGCTAAATCTGATTTATCTTTCAAAAAGACCTCTCTTGTAAAGGCCTTGAGCTCACTTTGAAACCCAGGCTGATCTAGACTTACAATGATCCTCTTGCCTCAGCCTCAGGGATAGAGTGCTGGGATTATGGGTGTGTACCACCTCATCCAGCTCTTACTTGTAAAAAGTGGCTTAATCCCACTAAGAATGTTTAACTCCTTCCAGGCACAGTAGTGAATTCCTGTGATCCCAGATGCTCAGGAGGCCAGTGCAGAAGGATCATAATGTCTTTCTTTCTTTTTTTTTTCTTCTTCTAATGTATTTGATTGTTATAGGGTCTCACTGTGCAGCTCAGATTCACAGTGATCTTCATGTTTGCAGCATCCACACTAGGATGACAGGCATGTGCCACTATGCTTGACTCTGGGGCCAGCTCAGCCCTCCCTGGGGGCGAGGATGGTATAGCTTGTGGTTCTGGGAATTGACTGCAGTCTCTACAGATGCTTAAGGAGGCATGTTAGTCCACTGAGATATCTCCTCAGCCCCAGATCACAGTTTCAAAGCCAACCTGGGGAACTTGGTAAGACTCAGTCTCAAAATAAAAAAGGGGCTATTGATGGGGCTCAGTGGTAGTGTTATGGGCAGCTAAATTAGAAATTATATATGTCAGTCAGACAGGGCTAGGCCCTTAAGGAAATGCTATGGAAGACAAAGTGACTTGACAACTTTGGAAGAGACATAGATACTCTGGCTTTGGGCTATACCTCAAGACAAAAAAATAAACAAATGTATTCTCATACTTCCCTAGGGATGGCATCAGGAATTGATATTTTATTGCAGTACCAGGTTTTGAACTCAGGACCTTGTGCTTTCCAGGCAAGCACTTACTCTACTGAGGTATTACCCCAGCCCCAAGAATCGATATTTTAAATAGGTAGAACCTTGAAATAACCAGAAAGAGTCACTAACAGGAAGAAAGCCTGTCCAGTATTCATGCCCATGTGCAACTGGACTTGCTTCCTCATTTGGTCCTGGATTTAATCAAGTTTACTTGAGCAATGGTGCTTTTATCTCATTGGTTGACCATAGTTTTGTCCCACCTCAGGCCCACCTAAGCGAGCTCCCATGATCTCCACCTTAGATCCACCTCCCCACATGGTTTTACTCTACAAAAATCGCTGAAAGAGGCAGCTTCCTGGGGCAACCCATTAGGGTCCTCCTTCTGTCCCTCTTTTGGACAGAAGCTTCTTTGCCCCGATAAATATTCTGCTGTTAACCTTCATTTGTTCTTAAAAATTCATTCTTTGGATTTAGAGAACAGGAACTCACCCAGGTACCTTTCTGGTTGGAAGTTTCATTCCCCTATGACAGAAGGGTGTTAGAGGCCCTGGATTTAACTCACAGTGCAGGAAAAAGAATTTTAAGTCCCAGATTATTAAAAGTGGGGTTTTGGGAGCCCGGCGGGATGGCTCAGTGGTCTAAAGCGCCTGCTTGGGAAAGCTTAGGTGGCTTTAGGGACCGCAGTTCGATCCCTGGCACCACATGCTGCACTAGCCCTGCCCTCTGGGCAGGCTGAGCCGGCTATAAAAATGAGTGAATAAACAAATAAAGGTTCTGAAACAAGAAAAAAATAAATAAATAAAATAAAAAATTCTTTAAAAAAAAAAAAGAAAGAAAAAGTGGTGTTTTGCTTGAGAGAAAAGTGGACAAAGAATTAGTGGGCCTCTTATCTGATGCCTTCTAATCTTGAAAGACAGGTAACCTCTGAATCACTCCCATGGGAGGGGACAGCACCTATGCAGGTAGCCATGCTAACTAGTGCTTGCTTATGTATTTGTTGCAAGGGATCAAGGCTGGCTTTTGGGTGTATACAGCGGCTGCATCAGGGCTCTGTTCTGTGTAGGAGTTCCCACTCCCCAAACCCAAAGGTCTGCTCCCCACTGCTATATCTCACCCTGATGCACGAAGAAAAAACTGATCTGGGACGGATGACCTCCAATAGGGAACCTCCAAATGATATAGGAAAAGTCAATCCCTAACCTGAAAAGTACCTAGGATGAGTTTGTGTTCTCTACAACCAAAGAATGAATTTTAGGAACAAACAGACATAATGAGCAGAACATATTTACTGAGAGAAAGAAAGCTCCTGTCTGAGAGAGAGACAGGACAGGGCTCCCAAGTACGTGTCCCAACACCAAGCTGTCTCTTCCAGGGACTTTTATAGAGCAAAACCATGCAGTGAGGGGGGAGGTCTAAGGTTTTGTAGAAGACATGGGAACTCCCTTAGGTGAGTATGAGGTGGAGCGAAACTGTGGTCAACCAATGAGATTGCAAGCACCATTGCTCAGGTAAAATTGATTAAAATTAGGATCCAATGGGAAGGCAAGTCATGTAACAAGTGGGAAAGAATACCACCAATTGGGCTTGGGCACCTGACTTTCCAGGGTCTTTTAAGGTGATTGATACCTACTTAGTATATCAATCTTTGATGCCCACCCTTAAGGAAGTATGTAGTTGCTTCTGTTTACTCTTGTCTTGAGATCTGGCCCATGGTGGAGGAGTGTCTGTTGGAACAGCATCATGGAAGGAGGGTCTTTCTGTTGTAGGTAGCTAAATTAGAAATATTATAGGCAGTCAGACAGGGCCAGGCCCTCAAGGACAACATGAAAGACAAGGTGACTTTCCAACTAGAGACAGACACTGCTTCGCAGTGGGCCAGATCTCAAGACAAGAGTAAAGAGAAGCAATTATATACTTCCTTAAGGGTGGGCATCAGGGATTGATATGCTAACTGGGTATCAATCACCTTAAAAAAAACCCTGGAAAGAGTCAGGAGCCCAAGCTCAATAGGTGGTGTCCTTGCCCACTTGCTACATGACTTGCCTTCTGATTGGATCCCAATGTTAATCAATTTTACCTGAGCAATGGTGCTTATAATCTCATTGGTTGGCCATAGTCTTCGTCCCACCTCATACCCACCTAAGTGAGCTCCCATGTCTTCTCTATAAAAGTTGCTAGAAGAGACAGCTTCCTGAGGACACTCACTCAGGACCCCCCTCCTGTCTCTCTCTCAGACAGGGGCTTTCTTTCTCTCAATAAATATGTTCTGCTCATTTTGTTCCTAAATGTCATTCTTCAGTTTTAGAGAACACGAACTCATCCCAGGTACTTTTGAGGTTGGGGATCATTTTTTCCTATATCATTTGGAGGTTCCCTATTGAAGGTCATCCACCCCAGATCAGTTTTTTCTTCCTATATCGGTTGGATCCCTGGCACCACATGCTGTGTCACTCCACCACTAGGACAGGCTGAGCTGGCCGTAACATAAATAAATAAAGGTTAAAATGCTTTATGAATTAAACTTTTTCATTAGAAACTAAGCATATATAAGTCTGTCCAGGCGGAGGTCAGGAGAAGAAGCATAAAGTAACTCATCAATATGGTAAAGGACAGCAACATGACTTATTTATTTATTTATTTATTTATTAACTTCATCTTTTTTTGAGACAGTGTCTCACTGTACAGTTCAGACCATCCCTGAGCTTACTTTGTAGCCCAGGTTGGTCTCGAAAAAAAGATCCTCCTCCCTCGGCCTACCAAGTACTGGGATTACAGATTTGTGCCACAACAGCCAGCTAGCAACTTTACTTAAAAATGATGAAACAAAGGACGAGCCAGATAGCTAAGCAGATTAAAGCACCTGTTTAGGTAGAGCAAGCACAGAGGCAGGGTTCGAGCCCCAGGCCTGCTGGGGCGCCCCCACCCCCACCCTCTGGGCATGCAGAGACAACGATTGAGATTGCGCACAGTGGCTCGCACCTGTAATCCCAGTGCCTGGGAAGCTGAACACATGCGGATCACTATGAATCCAATCCACATAGTGAGACCCTGTAAACCCTGTACTAAATTACATTTTTTAAAGAAATGAGAAAACACACTGGATGAGGTGGTATATATCTGGAATTCCAGATCTCTGAGAGACAGAAGCAGGAAGACTGCAAGTTTAACCACTCATTGAGAAACTTTCTGGAAAAAAAAAATCCCCAGTACCTCCAAAAAAGAAGAGTAAGAGATGGAGGAGGGGAAGGAGGAGAGACAGGTTCAAAGTGTTCAAATGCTGTTTTTAGGCTATCTTAGATCATCTGCCTTAAAACTACTTTAAAATCATCTATTTCCCCAGTTCAGATCATAGCACATTTTTCTCAGGGCCCACACCTGCTCTTCTCTGTGTACTTCCTTATGTCTACACCATGGAATCCCCTGGCCCCTCAGCTGCGTGTCCCCAATCTCCCTGTGGTGACATCAGCTATTTGGCAGGCCAGAGAGAGGTCTTCACCTCAGCAGGGTAACTCCCTCAGGGCATGGCAACCAAACTGTCCTAGTTTATGACGAAGAGGTCTACCTCTGGAATCCCTCCTGAAGGATGTGCTGGAGACTATTATATAGCTAACTTTTTCTCATCTAAGTTATAATACACTAGAAAATAAAGTAATGATTAAAAGGTATGAATTGGCAAATAGATATGCAGATAGTGTCATCATCTATTATCAGTATCAGAATGATGTCTCACATCTGAGTATGCCATACATTTACATGACAAGCCACGCTGTAGCGCATTTATGCCAGCACTACCACAGACACATCTGCAGTGTGTTGCATACTGTGCTACCAGATGATAGGAGTCCCATGGGATTGTCACCATCCCCATAGGGTTTTGGTGACAAAAGCTACATCATCTGCCACATGATGTCATGCACTGCCTAAGGAACCTCTCATCTCTCCATTACTTACAGTGGTTAAGACAACGTAGCACTAATTAAATATTATTTTACCATATTATTTAGGGAAAAATGCATGTGTGCAGTACAGCCACAAATTTTTCTTGTCACGTTTCAATCTGCAGCTGGTTGGATCTGCAGAACGGGACACTCAGACACAGAAACCTGACTGTCCTCACCTAACCACCTTTTTCTAGAGCAGTCTATGAAGTGCAAACTAATGATCTTAGAATTTATTTTAATTTGGTTCAAGTCTTCACACCCAGAGCAGCCATGCACTCCTGATTATAAACATCCCCTAGCGCCTACGAGGCAAGCAGACCCAGGACAGGTCAGGCCTTGGTTGTGTCCCTCACGGACCTAGTTCCCAGAGAAAGACAACAAAGAGCTACTCACAGAGCCCTGGAATAAATCACTGCTAATTGTGATGCTTGGGCATGTAGTTACTTCAATTACCTGGAAAATGCCACTGAAGTGCTCAAGGAGCACCCACTCCCCTGGCCCCCTTGGCCAGCATCTGTGTCTGTGTCACTGGGAGCATCTGCTTTGAGGCACAATGGCCTCTTTGTTGCAGGCCCAAAGGTACAAAAGGATTCGCACTTGGAGGTGACAGGAGCCCTTCACCATTCAGCCCCAGGGACCGCCTCGCCCTCCAAGCCTAAAGGTTCTCTGTCTATGCCTGTTCAAACGAAGCCCTGCTCTCTTCTTGCCTCCCTTCCTTCTGCCTGCAATTTCTCTTTCCTTAGGGCATGTTCTTTCAGTGGAAACACTAAGTTACATAAAGGAGGCAAAGAACCTTTGCTACTCTGTTCAGCTAAAGTAATCTTATTGAAATAAATTAAGACAGGATTAGTGAAAAAAGAGAAAAGCTTCTGCCAAGAAGAGAAAAAAAAGTTAAGAGTGATCAAAATTAATTAGAGGGACAGCTTGGCATCACTGTTACATTCCTGACTTTTCCCCCTTATTATCAGGAGCTTTTCATTTTGTTGTTTTGTTTTTTGTTTGTTTGGCATTTTGTTGTAGTTTTTGAGACAGGATCTTGCTATGTACTTCAAGCTGCCCTTGAGCTCACAATAAACTTCTTGCCTCAGCCTCTTGAGTGCTGACATTTATGGGCATGAGCCGCCATACCTGGCTCATTGGGAGCTTTTAGAAAACTGATTTACAAGTATGTTTTCTAGAAAAGATGTCCTCAAAGGAAAAATTTGCCTTACCTAGACAAAATATATAGAAGCAATATTATTTTTATTTATTTATTTACCTACTTATTTATTTTTGTATTATTAGGGAAGGATCTACAGAGGTTCAGGGTCTCACTACTAGATCGGGCTCATAGCGACCCACCTGCTTACAGCCTCCCAACAGCTGGGATTACAGGTGCGCACCACCTGCCCAGTCTCAATTGCCCTCTCATCATGACCTGAGGGCAGGACCAGCAGGGGTCAAACCCCTGGTCCCTGCACCTGGTTGCAGGTGCTTTAATCCACTGAGCTATTTGGCTGGCCCCTATAAAAGCAATTTAAAATACATAGAAGATGAAGGAGATTTCAAATTTTTCTCACAGAGCATACTTTTTTAATTACCCTGATCTTTCATTCTTTTATAATATATCAGCTTAGAAGCTTGTGCACTGTCCACACTAGGTAACCTGACTCTGGGAATATTCCTGTCTTGGGCTCTGCCTTAAAACTCAATAATGTATTAAATAAAAATTGTGGGAGACTGTTGTTTTAGACCCAACTCCTGCACTGGGACCCAACAAGCAAAACTGAGTGAAGATGGTCAGTTGTCCCTGCTATCACAGAACTAAGCTGTTTGTCTGAAGTTCCTGAGAAATCACAATTAGAAAGTCCAGTGTCCCCAACAAGCCAGTTTAACTGGCATGATGAAGTCACAGAGCCTTAGCTCCTCTACAAAAACTCAGCAACCAAGCATGAGTGAAGTACAGTTATTTTTACAGTTGTGTTGTCTTCTTGTCCCCATTTTAGAAAGAAAGTAACTTTAAGATAAACCTCCACAGCCTGGCCTATAATCCCAGGGCAAGTACAAACCCGGTCTGGGTAGATTTGCCAGACTGCCACAAAAGATGACACAGAGGCAGGGGCAGAACTCAGTGGGAAACTCCTAAATTCTTTTCCCTGATACCACCAGGGAAAGAAAAAAGGGGAGGGGGAAGATTAGGAGAGAGAAGGAAAGGAATGAAGGAAGGAGAAAGGAAGAAGAGAAAAAGACAGGAAAGAGGGAAAGGAAAGGAAAGAAATAAGGAAAGAGGAAGGAAAGAGAAAGAAAGAAAGAAAGAAAGAAAGAAAGAAAGAAAGAAAGAAAGAAGAAAGAGAAAGAAAGAAAGAAAGAGGAAGAAAGGAAGGAAGGAAGGAAGGAAGAAAGAAAGGAAGGAAGAGAGAGAGATGGGGCAATCTGCTTTCTGCTTCTGCTTCTCCTGTCTGTCACCCATCAGCCATGAAGACACATTTTCTACTTCAGTGAAGTGCTGCCTGGTTCTTGAATGAATAATAGAGCCAATTAAGAATTTTAAACTCGCTCCGGGAGTGGTGGCGCACGCCTCTAATCCCAGCACTTGGGAGGCTGAGGCAGGAGAATCGGTGCGAGTTCGAGACCAGCCTGGGCTACAAAAGTGAGCTCAGGACCAGCCTCAACTGCATAGCGAGACCCTGTCTCAAAAAGACAAAAAAAAAAAAAAAAAAAAAAGAACTTTAAACTCAATCGTTATAGTTTTGTCTTTGACATAAACTAGCTGAGCAAAATGGAACTGGAAGAAGCAGATTGTTTTCCTTTAGAGACAAGTGGCTTCTCTAAACTTTCTCAGGCCTAGCCATAACCATCTGTCAGCCCCACAGCAGAATGTGCACCTCCTGACCCAGTGTCGCTTCCACAGGCAAAGGAGGGAGTGGTCTTCTAAAGAAAGGATAAACAGGGGCCTGGGAGACCTTGTAGACCCTGTACTAAATGCACTTTAAAAACAAAACAAAAAAAAATCCACAGGACAGTTGTGGCAACCTTCAAAACCATAGTGGTGGTGCACACCTGTAATCCTCGCACTCAGTAGGCTGAGACAGGAGGATGGCCTTGAGTTTGAGGCTGGCCTGGACTGTATAGCAAGACTCTGTCTCAAAAAAAGACACTAATAAATATTTGCTAAAAAACATATGCTCAGAGTTATCACAGACTGTGATAGATGTTATGATGTCCTGTAATACAAGATTCATCCATTCACTGAGGTTTTTGAGGATTTTTCTCTCAAACTATAATAAATAAATCAAAGACATCTTCACAAGCAGGCCTGTCTTCCATTCCACATAAGGATCATGACAGCCATAGGACACCAAAAACCACCCCTTCGGTCCATTTGTTCCAGTAACGTGGCCACTCCTGGCTCTGACCTGAGCCTCATTATAACCCTCCATTGCTAGCATTAAATAATCCTTTTACTTTTAAAATGACTCCAAACTGCTTTCTAGATAATTAATATACCTGTTACTTGTCTAGAAAGCCTCACATTTCCAAAATACCATGTTGAGAAAAGCTTGCTGACTCTCTACCTCCTTTCTACACCACAGACACAGCCCAACCCAGAACCACAGAAAACCTGCCAAGATGAAGGCATAACCCAGGGTTCAGCATTGCACATTTATGAATAGTCTTTGTTCATTTTGCTTCACATTTTGTCTTTAATGTAACAGACATGATAGCATAAACTATCTCCCAAATACTTTCTAGAGTTTTTGTGTGTTGGTTTTGTGTGTGTGTGTGTGTGTGTGTGTGTCTGTGTGTGTGTGTGTTTAGGGAGTAAACCCAGGGTCTTCCTCGTAAGCTACATTCTCAACTCTTTTATTTTCAGGTCTGTAAGCCCTCAAATTATTCTAAGCTAGATACAAATGTACAATCCTGCTGCCTCAGGCTCCCAAAGACCTGAGACCACATGTGTGCACTTCCATGCCTAGTTTATTTAATTTTTGTAGTTCTTCAGCAAGGAAAAAATACACTGTAGTAGCACCTCTCTTATACAGTTAGTCTAGAGACTAAATGAGTAATTTGTTTTGTTTTGTTTTTGTCTTTTTGAGACAGGGTCTCACTATGCAGCTCAGGCTGGCCTTGAGCTCACTTTTGTAGCCCAGGCTGGTCTTCAACTTGCACTGATCCTGCAAGTGCTGGGATTACAGGCATGTGCCACCACACAAAATTCTAAATGAGCAATTTTTAAATCCAATAGTAGAACTGTTGTCAGTTGCAGCCATCTGAATGAGTAACAGCCATTGCTTGACCAGTTTGCTCTCTGTGACAGCCTGAGAGAACATTTTCTCTCTAGGTGACTCTCCTTAGGCACACTATACATCTTTAATCCCTTTCCTCTGTAGCCTCATAATTTCCTTGAACAGAAAATTTGGGAAACCACTGAGTTGTAGGATGTTACAGTACAGGTTCTCTCTGTCCTGAATCCTCACTGACCTTGAAGGGCTAGGGCCAAAATATTGACTATCCTTGTAGCCCTTCTTTTTCTCCAGTTTTTGGTGTGTAAACTTATATTCTTAACCCTCCAGAAGAAAAGCTTAGTCATACTATTACTCTATAATATAGATACCTGAGCTTAATATCACTGACTTTCTGAGCATCAAGCATCTTAGACTTAACTTGGTATTTTCTATCTTTTTTTTTTTTTTTTTTTTTTTTTTTTTT
>PVJA010058444.1:0-10086 GCA_004027025.1 Myocastor coypus
TGTGTCATGCCCACACCAAGTTCTCTGTATAACTATTGTGAGGACAATATGCAGTGTGTCAACTGTTAAAAAAAAAAAAGTAATGTTTATTGAAAGTGTTAATGTTTAATTGTTTGATCGATCTTATATACCTATATCTATTAATCTGAACTGATCCGATGATGAAAATATGTAATACAACCATTGTTAAATTTAAAATAAATAAATAAATATTTTGAACTAAAAAATTAAAATAAATAAATTAATAAATAAAAAATAATTCATTGTTATCTGTTTCTTATAAGTCATCAAAATTTTAGGGATAATTATAGCAAAACCTGGAGGGACTTAAAACAAGATATCAGACTTCATTAATAGAAGGATCTAAAAGCCAGTGGATTTTAATTGCCATCCTAATCCCTTAAGTCTCAACACTAACAGCTTGATTTCATTCATATGCCAAAGAATAAAGGAGTTCAATACTTATTAATTTGGGTTGATACCTTAACAAACTAGGTTGAAGCCTTTCCTTGCAGAACAGAAAAGAAACAAGAGGTGGTACAAATTTTAGACTAGAAATCATCTACAGATTTGAATTTCTAAGAGCTTACAGGGTGATAATAGGCCTTTCCTTAACACAATAGTTACACAGAGTCTTTCAGACTCTGGACATTCTCTGCCACTTCCATTGTTTACTGAGGCTACAATTAGGAAATATAGGGAAAAAATGAACGAGAAGAGACATCTTGTAAAATGTCCCAGAAGATCCACCTACAGTGGCTTCACTTACTATCTTTAGCTCTCATTAAATATACCCCACATTCTCAGCTTAAATCCATTTGAAATGCTTTATGGATGCTCTTTCCTCACCAATGAGAAATGGATGCCTTAATGAAGGATGTCACATCACTGGCTAAATTCCCACAGATTCTTCTACAGCTAATAGAGGCTGAGCCTAAAGATAAGGAAAGACCCATATTCCACCCCAGATGCTTAATACTGGTAAAGTCTCTCACCCATCGTCCCCTTCTGTAGGATGAACTAGGGAAGGACCATACACTATAATCATACCAATTCCATAAGCTGTCAAGGTAGCAGCCTGGATTCCTTGATATATCGCCCCCAACTCAAGTCCTGGGAACCAGAGACTATTTCTGAATGTGAGCAACTGTCATCACAAGACTCCTGTGAACCCCTGGAAGACTTAAGATTCTTGTTCAAGAAAAACAAAGTTTTCAGATGAGTAGTCTAAGATGTTACTGTTAGCCCCTGTATTAATCACTTTACCACTTAAAGGAGAATAGAGTTCTTTTCTCTAAGAAAAGGTGGGTGTAAGGGTACACACAGTCATTACAGCAAACATTTTGCTGGTTATCTGGCCTGCTTCCCTTGTCCAGTACATCTATCTAGACTTCTTTACTGGGTATCTCCATTCCAAGGAGATGACTGGAGTAAACTGTAGGACTATATTGATGAGTTATGAAAGAGTTCAAAGATTCATCATTTAGTCCACCATTACAAAGTAGCTGTGTAGCCTATGATACTGGACAAATTTTTTTTCTAATAATGCTTTTGAAGCCTCTTTAAAGGCTCTCATAGAGCTCCTATAAAATAAAAGTAAAGGTCTTATCCTGAGAGCAAACAACCATAGTTATCTAGGTGGCTATTTTTAGATATGGAATGAATAATCATGCTTAACCCCCACTACAGGATGTCTTTGTAGAGAGGACCTCTTATATTGGGAATAGAAAACTCACTCCTGTTCTCATTGGTGTAACTATTCTAAATTCTTAGACTAAACACCCTTGAACAATGTGTATAACACAATAACTTCACAGGCTTAAGACTAGTTTAAACTGATATTATCAGCCAGGATTAGATAGGAAGCCCTCAAAGGCACTTGCTGGTCCTGTGGAACCAATTTGTGACCCTAGACACTCACTGGGTGAATAGAAAGATGCATGCTGGGATTCGCATATTTACAAGGCAGACATGTTGAAAGTATTGACAACCTGCAAAGTTGGTCTAGAAGTGTGTTTCACTAGTATGATCACTCAGCTTCTATCTACCATCCCTCCCCTATGGTTAGAGGATGTCACACAACACATCAAGGCTTTAACTAACTATACTCAGCAGGCATTAAATGACAACCGTAGCTGGTCTCTCTTTCCTGAATAAAGAGAAAAGAATTAATGAGGCAAGCTGTCCTCCAAAATCAGATTGCATTAGGCATTCTAACAAAAGGAAAGCAGGTACTTGTGCAATTATAAAAGCTAAACCTCGTGTGTGCATTCCCGATTCTTCTGGTAATGTCTCTATTGCTGTAGACAATAGGTGAATGACGTATCAGATTCTAAAATTCCCCGGACTTCCTTGCTGTCCTCCTTATGGGAAGCTATTACTGGCTCCTCCTGGTGGACAACTTTGTGGCTATATTCATGAAATCTTGTTCTTATTATTTGACCCATGCATACTTGTTTCTGTAGTCTTGCCTTCTCCAGACTTAAAGCTGTATGTTGGCTCAGAACAAACACACCTGGAGTCTATCAAGGGCCTTTCACGAGACCCTCTGTGGAGCACCTCTGACTGCTGATCACAACCATGACTTTTCAGCCAGAAGTAGGAAGGTCGGCCTTCAGGACCCTTGCCCCCTCATGGCAGTTAAAAGCACTCCTTCAGGCAGAAGAATATTATGGATAGCTAAGTGAGGTAGAAATATTGTCGGCAGTCAAATAGGATGAGCCCTCGAGAGATCGATGCAGCTGGGCACGGCAGTGCGAGCCTGTAGTCCCGGCACTCGGCAAGCTGGGGAAGGAGGATAACGTGGGAGTTCAAGACCAGCCTGGGCTACGAAGTGAGCTCAAGACCAACCTGAGATCCTGTCTCCAAAAAAAGGCAATGTAGAAGACACCTGCGGCTGGAGGTGAGGTGAACTCCCTGAAGGCCTCAAGAAAAAGAGGAACTGCTCATGCATATCCTTCCCCTAGGAAGGATCGGCAGTGACTGATATTCTAAGTAGGCTCCGGTCACCTCGGGATGGGAACCAAACCTCCTTAACCACATCCCTCCAGGAAAGTCCCTTCTGCCCATGTGTCCATGTACTTGCTACACGACTTGTTTCCCCAGTTGACCCTCATTTAGTCAGCATTATCCTATTGACTACACTTGTGGCATACTTATTGGTTGACCTTTTCTTTGAGGTATCAGGGATCAAACTCAGGACCTTGTGCTGGCCAGGCAGGTACTTATGCCACTGAGCTATCTCCCCAGCCCTATAGTTTTGTTCCACCTTACACCCATCCTATGATTTTCCACTGGATAGAAAATCACTACCTAAGTGACTGCACTTGTAATCTTATTGACTGAAGATAGTTCTGTCCCACCTTGAGCCCTCCTCACCTTTGTTCAGTAAAACACCCTTGAGAAGCAGGGATTGTGGACAACCCACTCTCCAGGCCCCCTTCTTTCCCTCTAAGATAACAGCTTGTTTTCTCTCAATAAATTCCTCTCACTTTTTTTTTCAAAATGGGGCATAAGCATTGAGTCGTAAGTTTCAGAAGTTCATTTACTAATGTTAGACATCTTGTTTATTACAATTTCATTTTTAGCATATCAAGTAAATCAATAGATTAAAAGCAACACAATAACAGAAGGAAATAATTCAAAATTGAGTATAGCTGTGGTCATTGTGGTTCTGACAGTGTGTGGTGATTCAGTGTTCAGGCTTGGATTTAGATTCAAGGTCAACATGCTCCTTATAAACATACTGTATGCTGATTTGCAAGTGAAATAATTCCATTCAAATGAATAGTTCAAGTTCTTCTTTGTAAAATAAATGCAACACCAGTACTCACACACTAGTATCTCTTTCATACAGATACAAAATAAGCCAGTGCGTATAAAGTGCCCGGTGCATAGTAAATATTCAGTAGCCGTAAGGTATCATGGCCACATCTATGACCGTAAAAGCAATAGATACCAATTTGTTCTTATAAATAGGCTTTAAATGAGTAATTCTCAGCCAGGAGTCATTGCCCCCATGCCACCTCTGAGGGAACACTTGGAAATATCCGGAAATATTTTTAATTGTCCCATCTGGTAGTGATGAGAGTTTGCTACTAGAATCCAGTGGGTAAGTGCCAGGAATGCTACAGCGCACTCTACAATGTGCAGGGAAGTCTCCATGCAAAGAATTATCCTGCCCAAATGCCAACAGGGCCCAAACTGATTTAAAATAAGTATATACTGTGCATTCATAGGAGTCCGTTGAAGGCAGACAACCAAAGTGCTACCTCTCTGATCACCCAGTTTTTTGAGGAAATCAAATGAAAAATGCCATTTAAGTAGAGCCTGATACATTATGTAAGCACATGTTCTAAATCTGTTTTCTCTTACATTTTCATATTATTATTTTTAGTTTTTCGGTGTTGCCCCAAGAGTCATTCTAGGTTTGTGTTGTTGTTGTTGTAATTATCACTATCCTCCACAAAATCTTAAGTGATAAACTTAGTAAGATTTCCTTTACCCTCCAAGAACTAAGTTTTGTCACCTTGGAGTGACATCAGCACCACGGATAACTGAAGTTATAAATTAAACAGGAGTGAACTCTGAAAACACAGTATTTTTTATGTTATTTAAATTACTTTCTAAGCCGGGCGTGGTGGCGCACGCTTGTAATCCCAGCACTCGGGAGGCTGAGGCAGGAGGATTGGTGCGAGTTCGAGACCAGCCTGGGCTACAAAAGTGAGCTCAGGACCAGCCTCAACTGCATAGAGAGACCCTGTCTCAAAAAGACAAAAAAATAAATAAATAAATAAATAAAATAAATTACTTTCTAAATCAAAAATAGTTTCATATCTTCTGTTCTGTTTTGGAGATCATATTGAGGCTGTGGTAGAAACTCACAAATGCAAAATGCTTACACAGATGAATGGAAATTTAGCAAAGTCTGAAAGTGCAAAAAATAAAACCTGATGGAGGCCAAAATTATGGGGGATTGAGAAACAGATTAAAGCTTCCTTGAGAGACAGCTAATCCAAATGTCAGCTTATCATAAAAAGGAAACATGGAAGAAAAACTTGAGGTGCAGTAAGATGGAAAGGTGGTCACGCTGGATAAAGAAGCTGAAGGAAATAAAACAAACTTTTGTGTGTGTGTGGGGGGGTCAACGTTGCTACAGCAGACAGGTGTCCTTTTTTCCTGCTTTGTTTGAGAAGGAAAGCTTGAATACCACTAAATCTGCAAAGTGAGATGCCTGCTGCACTGAGGAAAATTGAACTGTGTAGCCTATAGGTTAACCACCTGGTTAACCAACACTTGGTCTAATCTTTCCATTATCTATTTCCTTTGCTCCTCTCTACCCTGCCTCCTGTGTTGCAACTGCAGCGGGGGTGCGGCACTGCTGAGGACTGACTGTCCCAGACCATCCATCACTCTAGGTAAACACTTTACCACTGAGCTGCATCCTCAGCCTTTATCGTGTTTACAGATCTTCAGAAGATGACCCTGGTCTGAGTTTTCACCCTTATCTCTTCTCACTATTTCAGCCTCCCAGACTCCTAGTAGTTCTTGTGGGTCCCATGTTCTTAATTTTTTTCATAATCTGTACTTCTTTTGGGACAGCCTTCTTGGTACCTCATTTTCTGCCCCCATGATTTTACTTTTAATGCTTCCTTCCCTACACTGACAATGAATAAAGGGTGAGCTTCACTTTACAAGTGAAGCTTAGAGAGGTACATAATCCCTCTTTCTATAGTCACAGAACTGGTATGACCAGAATCCAAATTTCCTGACTCAAAATGTGATCTGTTTTCTGCTTATGTGTTCTGGGCCTATGGAGCAATTTGGCTGAAACACTGGTAATCAAAACTGGATTGAAGATCACAGTCCCTTTTCCTCAATCTCCTAAAAGCTGGGATTACAGGCGTGTGCCACCACACCTGGTTCAATGTGCATTTTTTCTACTGATAAACGTGTGCATTGCTATGTTTTACTGTATAGGTAGATGAACGATGGTAAATGGAAGTACCAAAGTCATCTTCATTACAAATTTGGTCTTTTGTTTCCCACACATTTCATTAGTATCTGATAATAGCTAGAAATAAAACTTTGACTCCTTGGCATTGTTTGCAAATTGCTTGCTATTTCCAAGGTGAGAATGAATACTGACGTCTTGGTATCGCTATGATACATGCTGATTCTGTAGTATATGATGAGGTATATATGGGGCTATATATAAATACAGGCCTGAGGATTACGCTAGTTGTTACATTCCCAGAAGGTAGGACATTAGCACTAACATTTTTATCCGTAAGTCTGTTTTGACCCTGGTACGTGGTAGGTGCTAATGTGTGTATTCAGGTAAGGGAGCCATTGTCTCCTCTTTTCCATATGGGCTGTCTGCCAAGTGTGGAACAATTCTCCTTTCTCTGGAAGCTCAGAATTGGTGTTAGCTAGCTCTTCCTTGAACTCTCACATCCACCTACCCCAGTTGCAGTTAACTGACCCAGGTTGAACACCTGTCTCTAGCTGGCTAAATTCCCATCTTTAAGGCTAAGGGGTGAAGGCCCAGCCTTTGTGACTAGGCCCAGATCGTATAGATAAATGAGCTATTACAGGCCTATCATCAACTCAAAGGGAAGGCCTGGCCTCCCAAGTTCCGAGACTAAAGCCACTAAGCAGAGAAGATTACGCAGGATGCAGTCAGTGAATCCCAGGAAATTCCAACCCATTCCTAAGCCTTAGCTGCATTTTTTATTGGACTCCGTCAGATAATCTCACATTATTATACCAAGTTCCATTTAAAGTCACTTATTTATATGTAAAAAGTTCTACATAAGACTTTTAGATTTCCCTCTTTATTTAAAATTATGCTTGGGAGAAATATATATTTATGAAAGACCAAATATACTTTGAAAATTATAAACAGAGTTGAAAATATAACTCAGTGATAGAACATTTGCCCAACTAAAGACCTTGTGTTCTATCTCAAGTTCTTCATGGAATTTGGGGTCATAGCACTAAAAATTGCCTTGGGTGGATTGGTAGAATAACCTTGAAGGCTCTGTGCCTTGTTACTACTGAAGCAGTAGAGAATTTTTGTTTTAAGATGTAGTAGAAGCATAAAGAGAGAATAAGTCGCTGAAAGCTATAGACAACAGCTAACAATAAAGGAAAGGCCAAGTAGTTAAAGTAGGATATAGGAGAAAATTGAGTCATTCCTTGGTGCTTTGCAAAGGTCACCAACCCCTCCTGTCACACCCATGGACAAATCCTGTGCATCTTGCCATTCAGTGATCTTTCAATTCTGTCTCCGTCTTCCCTAATACACAGTCATTCCTTCTCAAGAGACCTCTGACAACAACCTTCTGTAAGTTGACTAATAGAGTCTGCTCTTGCCACCAACAATTGGCCACGAACGTGGCTTTCTGACCAATCCTGTTATCCCTTCCAGGTGAAATCCTTAATGGCTTCCTTCCCTTTTTCCCGTAGAGCCTGTCACGGGCAGCTCCCATCCACCCACTCATCTGGTACACACTTTGTTCCTGAGCTGGGCTGCTTTTGGGGTCCTGGCCTGGCCCAGCTCCCTCTGCACTGGATCCTTTCCACATTGGGTTTCCTTTCCTGTAAAGTTCCCCTCTGCCTCTGAGTTACAGCTCTTGCTGTGCCCTGCCCCGGCGGATCTCTCTGAGGATAGTCCTGCACAAACTTCCCTTCTACACCTTGGCATTGTAACAGTACCGGAGTGAGTTTACCATTGCTGGGGACTGGTGCGTGGCACCCATGGCATACGGGGAGAGGTTTATTTCGGTGCGTTGTCATAGCGCGTGAGCAGCTGGCTGTCAGGCACAGACAGCATAGCAGCGTGGCATGCTATGCGAAGCTGCCCAGGTCACGGCAGGCAAGACACATAAAAAGAAAGACAGGGACAGACAGACAGCCGGGAGCAAGAGTGCGGCCTTCCAGGTCATGTCCCCAGTGACGTGGCCCTCCCAGTAAAGGCCCCACCTTTACAAATAAGACTTTGAGCAGAGGAACATTTTAGATCTAAACTATACCGAGTGATTTTTCTTCCCCCTTCCCCCAAACCTTATTTGTCTGCTTGCCCATTCTACTAGACTCTGAATTGCGCAAGGGCAGGAAATCTCTGCTTTATTGTTTGGTCAGACCATATCGTAGTATGACTAAATACTAACAGAGGATTAACAAATCTTGATAAGCATTTGCTAAATGAATATAAAGAGGTAAAAGAAATGAAAAGTTAGCAATGAATCCCTAAAAAGCAGCTGTCAGCTTCCTCTTTTCCAAGATTGGTGTATAATTCCGTTGTTTAGAGTTCTTAGTTTTTTGCTAGATCCCATCCCATTCATGAACAATGTTATAATGATCCCAAACTCCCTTTTCCGAAAAGAAATGCGAGTTCATCAGTGAATGAAATATAATAAAAACAGTGATATTATTCTGTGCCATCTCACAGAACCCAGTTAGACCTCCTGCGTCCCTGAAGTGCTTGTGACCTCCGAGGTCCACTAAGCCCCTCTAAGACTTGAGGAGCATATTGAAAGGAAGAGGCACTTCATTAAGAGCAACTCCCAAAGGTCTACAGAGGCAAGATGTGCTCAGAAGCACCTCAAAAGTCTGCAGTTCTGCTAGTTAGCATGCACCAGGGGAGGAGAGTTGAGGGAAACTCGGGGACCATTGAAGGAGCAAGTTGCCCATAAGCCAAGTGTTTCTGCTGGACAGGAGAGGTTCCCGTTCTTTTCTGGTGTGTCCCTTTGGAAGTGTATGTGTTTAAATAAGAAGGTACAGCCTACCCTGTTGGAAGGTGGCCTTTCTGTCACCCAGGCTATAGAAGTGGTCACACTTTGAGCGAGCATTTCTTTGTAAGTACTTCATGACAAGAGAACATGAAAGGGGGTTCCAAAGGTACAGGATGGGTTCAGCAGCCACAGAAGACAGGGGAGCAGGGGGCGGTTTGTGGAGGTGATGGTGGACATTCATGCCTGCAGAGAGGGTAGGTGTCCTCCTGGAATGAACTGGAAGGAGAAAAACAATGGAGGAGACACTGGCCACCAGCCTGAGAGGGAAGGGCATAGACGGGCTGCTTCCAGAACCAGATTTTATGGCAAATACATGTGATAGCTCTGTGGAAGGGCCAGGTATATCAGGTAAGACTTCCTAGAGAATATCAGCTTTATTCTAAAAATACGAATTAGGCCGCAATGTTAAGATGAATCTGAAATCCAGAAAATATCAAGTTAAATAAGCAATTACATTGCTATGAATTATTTTCGTGAAATAAATTAGTATATATACTTTGCAAAATTTTTATCATTAAAATTCCAGCGAAGACGATTGCCTGAAATTAAGCTCAGCATTCCTTTTAAAATCATTTTACAAATACTATCCGTGCAATAAAAACAGATTTCTGATGAGAACACATTTTTCAAGAATTCATCTCCACCTGCCCTTTCACTCAGGAGGTGGCCTCTTAATTGCAGCTGTTGGGTGTAACCAGTGAACCGAATACTTAAAACCAATTTGCTGGTTTGGGAAGAGGTTATTGATTCCCACAGCATGTCTATACTTAGAAAATTTTATTGTTTAACTCTCCATGTGAATGGTTCTTGCCTCATACTACTTTAAGTCAGACAGGCTAAGGAAAGGATATGGGCTCCGCTGACTTTATTGGAGTCTTCACGTGAGTTGGAAAATGTTTAACTGCTCTCAGTGTTGCCTTGAGTTAAACATACCTGCGAATCCTTCTCTGAAAAGGGAACCTTTTCCAGTAAGCTTGTGCTGTATTCTAGGGGCAAATGCTGGGAAGAAATTTCCGTGCATTTTATACAGAATGAAAAAGACAGGGGTGGTAATTGAATGCGAAATCAATTTAAATAAATATATTCCTGAATATTGTTTCAAATTATCACTGTTTGAGCTGTTAGTGGTTTACTATTTTTTGAATTCCAAGCTTAGTCAATATATCCTCTATCAGCATTATGGGTTTTTGGCCTAAATTTTTATTCTTGGAGTACAAGGAACTTTCTCTTCACTCTCTCTCTCTCTCTCTCTCTCTCTCTCTCTCTCTCTCTCTCTCTCTCTCTCTCT
>PVJA010058445.1:0-10082 GCA_004027025.1 Myocastor coypus
TTTCTTTTTTTTGAAAGTTGACATATTGCATATTGTCCTCACAATCGTTCTACAGAGTACAGTGTGTGGGCATGACCCACCTCCCTATTGATGTTGCTTAGGAAAAAAAAAAAAAGGAAAAGAACATACTTCTCTTTAGACTAAGAGGAAGCAGATACATACACAGTCAAATGTTCTGCAATTGCAGTGGGCCACCAGTTAAGCTTGTAATGTTGGAGGCTATTGAATCTAAGCCTCCTAAAGCTCATCTCACCAATCTAGCTCTGCGTTTCATGCATTGTAATTAAGTATTTTTTTTTCTTGCCGGGTGGTCAAGGGCAAGTTGAAGCAAGACCTGTATAACAAAACATTCATTTTTTGGTATCTTCCAGGGTAAAATCGCCTCAAGATTAAGTTTGGGACCATAGACAGTACTTTGTAGAACTGTTGTTAGTGTCAGCCTTTGGGACGAGTCACGGCCATTGCTTGGCCAGTTTGCTTTCTGTGAAAGCCTGAGAGAATGTTTTTCTCTGGGTGACTCTACTTAGACGCACTATAGTTCATTCATCCCTTTCCTCTGAGGTCCCATAATCTCCTTGACCAGAAAATTTGGGACACCTCTGAGTTATAGGATATTACAGCACAGGTTCTCTTATATCCTGGGTCCTATATTGACCTTGAGGGGCCAGAGCCAAAATATTGGCTTTCCTCATAGCCCTTCTTTTTCTCCAATTTTTGGTCTGTTAACTTACATTCTTAGCCCTCCAGCAGAAAAGCTTTGTGATACTATTACTCTGTAACATAGGTACTTGAGCTTATCATCACTGGCTTTCTGAGTATCAAATATCTTTGACAGCTTGGAAATGATATTTTCTGACCATCATTGATATTCTATTAACTTTCCATACAATGTGATATAAGCAGTTACACAATTTTCACACAGATATTTGGAAATTCAAGGAAATACAAAATTGTAGCCTGTTAAGACTATGGTATTTGGTCCAGTCTCTTATTTTCAAGTACTACTCTTGAGAGAGAGAATGACAGTAACTGAGTTTACACCAGGAGCAGTACACATCAAAAAGACAAGAGTGACATGCATTCCAAGCATAATTTTAGTGTTACATTGTGCTATAATTAATATGATGAACCTTTTGAAGGTTCTGTTTCATCATTTTGATGTGCAATTGCTTATGCATCAGTCTGTCCAGGGAGACTCCTGTGAGCTGTCAGATAAGAAGTCTAGTGAACTTTTCAAAAATCTTATCCCAGTACACAGAACAGCATGCACCACGTAGTTAGAATTTGTTACACATTTCTGCTGAGGTTGTTATCACATGATATCTGTAAGTCTAAAGTTTTTCAAGTGCTCACAGATGAACCCAACTGACCTTTCTTTCAATCAATTTCAGCATCAAAGTTCCCATATTTTTAAATTCCCATATGAAGGAGATTTACAGGACTATGTGGTGAGTCTTGAAAAGGGATGAAGTGTTGAGATAAGAGGAGGAGAGGTGCAAAGTAGAAGAAGACTTAGGTATGCCTGGAGAAGATAAGGACAGTTTTGCTCACTGTGATATGTCGAGGAGCAGAGCTTTCATCTTGGAGACGAGGGGAATTAAATAAATGGTGTATTTTGAACAAGGCTGTAATAGTATTAGTTTTACTTGTGAGATGACATGGCCTACACTGCAGTAGGCAGCTTGCTGTGTGAGAGAGGCAGTGGAACTTCAGTCAAGAACCTTCCACTTGGAGCTCTGGTCAGGCGTCTGCTTGCTGGCCCCAGAGAAGCAGCCAAGTGATAGCAGCATAGGTTGAGGTGCACTGTGCTTTCCTACCCTGTCTGTACCAGAAATCAAGGCAGGAGGCTGGGGGCTGGCTCCTCTTGAAGACCAGTGTGGCAGTGGGGTACCTTGTCCTCTTCAAGCCCCGGTCTTGTTCCTGTCCTCAACATAGCTTCTGCTTCTCCAGTGGTTCCATAGTGAACATATTGGAAGCAGCCTTTCTCCACACTGTGGGTGTCACTTCAGAGCCCAGGGCACCTCTTGTGCTTTGTCATACTGGCAACCATGAGCTACTAAGACTGGCTGAGATGAGAACAAACATTGCTCACACCCATCAGCAAAGAGCCAGCCAAGATGCCTTAGAAAGACCAGCTCTAACCTTCAGGGAGCCTGGGATGGGAAAGACGTGGAGGGGAGGACAGCTGGAGGTGGAAGCATTCACATCAGTCAGTGAAGGAGGGACTGGTTGAAACTGGAAATCAAGCATGTGTGTGGGGCTAGGACCAAGCCACCTGGAGAGCAGGGGGAGCTCCACCAGCCAGGCGAACGAGCTATCCCAGCCTGCAAATAGGTGGCTGGGCACAGAAGCTGGACCTGACGTCACCTCCGTGTATAAATGAATGCTCTGAGGTGCTTGGGCAGCTCTTTCCCTCCCATCATGAGAGAGAGGGCCCTGCCCAACTGCAGCTTTCGAGTCTTTCATTTTGCGTCCTCTCACTGTTTTTCCCTCGGAAGCAGCCAGAGGGTGGGTCTCTTTACTATGTTGGGTGAAGTGCTCTTCTCTGATCAGTTAAATATGTGGCCCTTCGCATTAACACTTGGCTCTGAGCCACTGGGTTGCCTGATCAAGGATGAAGTGCTCCCAAAGCTGACTTCTCATCTTGTCACTTAATATGTTAAATCATCCACTGGCTAACAGTGATCAAAGCTGGAGTGTACTGGCAATGATGATATTTTCATGTAGGACGTGATCTTGCATGACAGCAGCCTTACTAAGTGAAGATGTTTTGCATGTTTCAGAATATGTCTCCTGCCTCCTCATTCATGAGTAACAGAAAAGTTCCCGACAGTGAAAAACCCGAGCAAAGTCAGCCAGCCAATAACAAATCATAAAAAAGAAAACCCTAGCAGGCACCGTGGAATAACACATGGCCATCTGAATGCTTAAGTAGTTCCAAATCATTTCTGGGCAGACTTTTTAAAAGCATTATTTTTGATTTGCAGGGGCAAGTGCTTCCCTCGTGCAGTATCTCCTCTGCGCAGCTCCTGGGCGGCTCACTCTGTTCTGTGCCGCTGGGACTGAGTACTGCAGACGTGGGCAGGGACTTCTTTTAGGGTCGTAACCTGGGGAAAGGCATCACAGGACAGGAAAGCAGGCAAGAAAGAAGGGAGAGGCCATACCGACCCTGGAGCCGAGGGACCTACCCTGGAGAGCCCCCTTCTTACTGTCATAATTTTGAGGCTCTGCTTGTTCTTCCTTCTGGTGGCCACGATATTTTGGAGAACGTGCAAAGTGGTTTCAATTCACACCCTGCTCACCGTGGATTGCCCATCAGTATTCTTTTAACATCTAGCTTTGTTTCCTTGCTCTCTAAGAGACTATAAGGAAATACCGGGGGCTATTCAGAATGGCTGCTACAATGTGTCAAGCCCTCTCTGGGGAATTAGTAAGGTCATGTAATGAAATTTACCTGCATCTGGCGTTTTCAAAAGGCCAATTTACTGAAAAGCACTATTTATGCTTCAATAGTCACTTCCTTACTTAATGAAATTAAAATTTTGATAAAAAGCTATCCAACTTAAAAGTTGTATGACTTTTCCAATTCCTATGAAATGCAAAACTTTGGGAAAGGCCAAGAACACTCCTTCAGAACCCACTTAGCAGATGTCAACAAATACTACAAAGGCCATAGGAGTCCCCTCCCCTCGAAGTGCTGTTGGCATAAGGTTGGATAAACAGATTAGTGTAACCAAATGGTAAACCAATTGTACCTAACAAAGTGGAATGCTGAAATAGAGCCCATTATCTATGAGATATTAGATAAATATGGCATTTTAGTTCAGGGGGAAGGGAAGGCTTATTTATCAAAAGGTATGACCTGCTGCTTTAGGAAAGAGAACTCTTCTGGTCTCTGTAGGAGGCAAGTGTCCATGAGTGGCCTGTGTCTCCCTGTGTGATTGGACAGGAGGGGACGACAGGGTAATCCTGCTGGTGGGAGTGACTTCTGGTTGTGGAATTCTTCACATGTCTCACAAGAAGCCTAAACTCAACACCATAGGAAAACCAACGGTCACTATTTCTATGAGGTAGAATAAAGGCAATATTATCTAGCTTAGGCAATGATTGGCACAGTGTGGACTTATTGGGCCAGGAGAGAAAGTTTAAAGTGCTGAAGGCAGCAGGAGAGAGAGGTGAGAAGAGGGGGACACAAAGGACTCAGAAAGCTGGAGAAGGGGCATGGTCAGCAGAGAGGCAAACCTGGGGAAACCCCACTGCCTTCTCTCAGTGCTCAGAGCTGTGTCCTTTCCACCTCACGGTGTCCCTGCAGATGCGTACAGACATCTCCTCACGTGCCTCTCCTCCCTCTGTTGGTGAGCTACAGGCACTCAAAAGGTGCAGGGTTGAGGTTAGCTCCCACCACATCCCCCTCTTGCTCCTTTCTGGTTTCCACAACCAGCTTTCCTTCTACCACATTCTGTCCCTTTTGGTGACCAGCTGGTGCCCAGCAACTCCCCAAGAAAAGACTCCAGCGACACCTAAGATCTGGGGCCTCAGAGCCCAACCCCAGCACCCCAGGCAGGAGGGTCACTCCTCACCGGACCACTGCTGTGTCAGCCAATCGTGGCACCAGCTGTCCAGACTGAGTTCCTGTCCACAGCACACAGTGCAGCTGTCAGTGGTCTGAGGTGGCAGATGGGACCCAGCTGGGATGCAGGGCTCAGGACTCTTTGATCAGGATGCAGAGAGGTCAACCGTTTAAGGACAAAGACTATCTGAGGCTTGGCATCTGTTCAAATTGCGTGATGTGCAGTATCTGTAAAAACACAGGACTCAGACAAATCTGAAACCTGGATGGACACCAGCGTCTTCATGTGACATTGGGACCTCTGTGCACGTTCTATAAATCTGTTGAGACAGGAAGGATCTGGGAGGCAGGGTTTTCCTCTCAGGATTCCTTTGATTACTATTGCTACAGTCACGGCAATGTCTTGCCTCTCGAGCTTCTTTCTGTGACTCTGGGCATGAACCGAATTGGTGTTGAACACAGTCAAATTCAGTGTTGATCTTGTGGGGAAATTTGAGTCAGTTCCTAAGCAGAACCATGGAAAGAATTAAGAGGCCCCACAGTACCGATACTACTATTTAGTGTATCCAAGATGAATACTTGGATGAAGCGTTTACTCTCACCCTATTTTTCGTTCTCCAATCATTTTATTCTTAGAGAAGTCTCAGGGTTATAAACAAGTATCCTAAGCTTTCAGCAAGGTTGAGCAGTTTGGTTAGATTTATGCATGTGGGGAGTAACACATCTGTAATTTCAATCAAGTGTATAGGACTCGAAAACATGCTTTATTCACCTTATAATTCTTGCTGAGTTGGCTCCAGGAACTAGCTCAAGCCGAGAAAATGAGGGACATTTTGGTGGTTCATTTTTACCTCACCCGTGCATTGCTTCTGTGCCTGCTTTCTTCTTTTAGCTGGAAGAATTAACTGCTCTTTTTTAATGGCAGAAAGTTCTCAAATTTTATTATAAACATAAATTTATACATTTAAGAAGCTCAGTCACTTCCAAATACCATAAATCCAAGGAGATCAGCACTCACATACCATCCTAAAGAACTGAAAGACAGAAAGAGGATTTTGAGAATGAAAGAATAAAGTCACTTCTCATATACAAGTCAACTCCAGTAAAATGAACACAAGGTGTTATCAATAAAAAAATAGGCAGGTTGTGGAATGACATCTGTAAATGTTGGAAGAAAAAATTGTCAACCAGCCCTGGAACTTATGCCCATAAAACTATTCTTGAAAATGAAGGTAAAATACAATCTTAAATGAATAAAACTGAATTTAAGAATATGTTTCCTAAAATAAACTGGTATTATATAACATATTCTATATGTTGTGCATATTCACATAGAGAAGTGCATAAATTATGAAGTATAAAGTCTGATGGACAAGTATCATCTTCAATACTGACCTATGTACTACTCAAATCTCCGTTTCTCCCTCAGTAAATCACTGCATCTTCCTCCTTCCCCACAGTTATAACTAGCCTCAGTGCTGACGTCATGGATTATCTTTACTGATTTTCATCTTTACATCAGTGGAATTGTTGCTGTGTCTTTTATTTTAATAAATATACATCATTTACCCGTTTGTTTAAAGATATTTGGATTATTTCTAGTTAGAGGCTGTTGTGAATCAGTTTGCAATAAACAGCCTGTACATACTTTGGTGCTTGTGTATACACATTCCAATTACAAGTCTACTCAATGGTTCAGATAGCTATGGCCTAGAAAAGCTTAGTCGGAGAATATTCAAATGAATTTCAGATGTGAGAGTCTTCTGTTTTTCTCAAGTACATACTCTGTTTTATTCTCCCTTCAATATTTTACAATTCCAGCTTGCTTCACTTTCTAACAGTATTGTCAGTCTTTATTATAGTCAGGTTTGGAAGTAAATAGTGACACCTGAATATTGTTTTATTTTTTTCCTGGATAACTGATGTTAACAGGCATCTTTGCATGTCCTTCTTGGCCATTTGGATCTCCTGTTTTGTGAAGTACATGTTTAAATCTCTTCCACTCTTCAAATAATTGATTAACTCTTTTATTTATTAAAAGATACACCTTATATACACTAGATATCAATTCATTGATACATATATTGTTCCTTTTTACTCTGATTTTATCACTTTTCTTTTTTAAAAACTCTTAAGAGTTTCTTTGCTAAATAAAAGTTACTAATTTGTGCAACCTGTCTATCATTTTTTCAGTTACATTTAGTGAGTAAATATAATTGAGTGAATGATCCTGTAGAATAGAAGCTTTTTTTTTTTTTTTTTTTTTTTTTTTTTTTTTTTTTTTTTTTTTTTTTTTTTTTTTTTGTCTTTTTGAGACAGGGTCTTGCTATACAGTTGAGGCTGGCCTTGAGCTCACTTTTGTAGCCCAGGCTGGTCTCGAACTCGCACCAATCCTCCTGCCTCAGCCTCCCGAGTGCTGGGATTACAAGCGTGAGCCACCACGCCTGGCTATCCTGTAGAAGCTTAATGTGTAGTACAAGAAGAAATCATGTTTTATTACAAAGTACATTGCATATAAAATTCACGTATAAATTTTGCTCATTTTCTTTTCTTTAGGAGTCTTCTCCATTATTATTACCTGTGAAGAATTTTTTGGCCCTAAATCCACGGTCTCTTTTGTACTCTAACTAGTCTTTTTTTTATATGAGCACTATCTTAAGATATGGGGCTGAGTTCTGGTGTTCTTCTCCTCTATATCATTACTAACCACGTTTAGGATCTGGTAGTCACTACAGTGGTAAGTAAAACTCATTCTTTGAACTTATCAGAAACTGTTTCAGCCATGAAGGAATTGATGTAATCCCATGAAAAGAGTAACAGCTACTAATTAAGGGATATCCTGAATTGCACTAACTGCTTCATATCTACAGCATTACTTCTTATATTGCAAATAACCCTTGGGTATGCATGGCATCCAACCCAAAGAATAGGATTTGGCAGTCATGCTGAATGAAGGGAAAAAGATCTCCGAGTTGTAAGATCTCAGAACCCTCAAAGTCCTGGAAATAGGGGCCCGGCGGGATGGCTCAGTAGTCTAGAGTGCCTGCTTTGGAAAGCTTGGGCAGCTTCAGGGACGGCGGTTTGATCCCAGGCACCACATGCTGCGCCAGCCCCGCCCTCAGGGCGGGCTGAGCCGACCATAAAAATGAGTGAATAAACAAAGGTTCTGAAACAAGAAAAAAATAAATAAATAAAATAAAAAATATTCTTAAAAAAAAAAAAAAAAAAAAGTCCTGGAAATGGATGCCTACTGCTTTCAAAAGTATTATGAAAAATCTCAGTTTTGGTGAGTCTGCATGGACAAGGTCAGGCACTGCATAGATAGGGAGAAGTAATTGTGAAACCAGCACCCGAAGTGGTCAACACATTCACAAGTTTTTAAATGGCCCCATACCAACACTGCAAGGAAAAATGGGAAATGAGTGAATTAAGCAGGCTGTCTTGATGGAGAACCTTGGACTATAGTTTGCATTTGATACTGCCATTTTAATTTCTTCAGTGTTAATAGTAACTGTTTAATTCATCTGATTTGCAATAAATGCAGCAAACACTGAGTTGGCTAAGTGGGAAGAGTGGGGCTGAAGCTCCCCTTTAGCATGGAGGTGCAGAGCCCAGTACCACTTGCTGCAAAACGCAACAACTTGCAAAGCTTCTGGGTAGTGCAAAACTCAGAACCTCTCCTCACTGAATGAAACAGATGGGCATCATGGGTGGTTTCTGAGGGAAACAGTGCAATTGTCTCTTTATGGATTTTGGCATGGTGCTGCCAGAAAAGGGTATATTATCTACATCAAGCTCTTGCCCTTTGGAGACATGATCAATGACCCCCAGTTTCTTCCTTTCCATGAGTGCCACAGGGGGAGGAAGGCCACTACGGTTCTGGAAGTTGTTAGACTGAAAATGCGAAGACTTTATAAAGTGCACTACCTACTTAAGTTGACCCCTTAGATCCATTGTACTTTAGTAAAAACAGGGTCTTTAACTTCTCTATGAGGTCTCTAAGAAGTCTCTATGCTGGGTACGGGGCTGGTTCCCAAAGCAATCTACACAAATATTCAAAACTACATAGAGTCAGAGAAGACAAATTGTGGGAAGTGACTGTCAGATTTTGAAACCTGATGTACAGGAAATGGAGTAATAAAGATTGTCCTGTCACTGGGGCCAGGTAATTGAAGTATTGCTGAGTTAAATCCTGTACAGAAAAAGACAGGGTGATTAATTTAGCTTCGTCTTCATCCATACGATATTGACAGGGTAGCTAACAACAAGGCTCTTGTAGGAAAACTGCAAGCCAGGCTGACAGATGCACCACTGAGGTCTGCTCGCTTGCTTTGTCCTAATGGGATGGCATGGGGGACACATCAGCTTTTATTTAAAATATTAAATAGAAAACTGTGATGCAGTGGTGCACTGTGAAAGCTTCTAGTCCCAGTTCATCAAGACTCCTGCATAAGTGCATGTGAGATGTAGGTCAGACTGACAGTACTCAAAGATGGAAAAAGCTCAGCCCTGTTTGTGAGAAACCCTATCTCTGATGTTGCCAGACTTCACTTCTTCAGACAAGAAGTTCATCCATATCCATTAAATTTTAATCTCGGTTTCCCTCACAAGTGATCGTGATGACATGGTAGTAGTACCTGGACCGTGTTCTTTTGCTACAGATAAGACAGAGAGCAGGTCATGTAGATGGGCCAGCCCACTTCTCTTGGTTATTTTTCTTGTTGCTGAGTCAAATACCAATATTCAAGGTTAAAGGAGGACAAACTTACGTAAAGGAGTTTACCTTCCAGTGGAGGAGATGGACAATAAAGAATTTGTATGAGCAAAACACATGCCCATAGGAGAGCCCCTATTCTTAGGAGAAAATGCGAGAAGAGTGTGTGGAATGTCAGCATGGGACTGTCTAACCTTCACCCTAGCCCTAATGCTAAAGAAGCGCTTGTGCAGGGTGGGCACAGAAAGGCCTCAGGGAGGCGGGGCAGAGAGAGGGATGCCTGGGAACCTGGCCACAGTCGCGGGCAGGGAGGGTGGCAGGAGAATGCATGTGGGGCCCAGCCATGCTCAGCGTGCTCAGGATCTGAGGTGACACTGTGGGCCAGACAGGGGAAGAATGAGGATGAGCAAGGAGCCCAGAACAAAACCAGGTGGGAAGCGCAGGCCTTGCCAAGTGCAGGGAGCTCCTGTATGGATGTCACTGAGGAATGCGGAGCTGTACTGGGCAATCAAAAGGTACTGTGACCCAGTGATGATAAGCCCAGTACCTATGTTATAGAGTAATAGTATCACAAAGCTTTTCTGCTGGAGGGTTAAGAATGTAAGTTAACAGACCGACAATTGGAGAAAAAGAAGGGCTATAAGGATAGCCAATATTTTGGCCCTAGCCCTTCAAGGCCAATAAAGACCCAGGATATAAGAGAACCTGTGCTGTAATATCCTATAACTCAGAGGTGTCCCAAATTTTCTGGTCAAGGAGATTATGGGACCTCAGAGGAAAGGGATGAATGAACTGTGG
>PVJA010058446.1:0-10078 GCA_004027025.1 Myocastor coypus
GCGTCCCACTGCGGTACACACCCGGAGGCGAGGACCAGAGGTGTGGAGGTTCTGAAGCCGCAGTGAAAACACCGGTCAGTGGTTTGTTAGCGAGGGGAGCCTGCACTGTGCTAGACCACACGGACACCTGGGACAGGAGCGGGTGGGCGAGACTGACATTTTGTTTCACAGGGTCAGGGCAGACACCAGCTCTAGAAAGGGAATGGCTTGGTTACCTCACCGCCAGTGTTCCAGAGTGGAAGGAGGAAAGAACCATCTAGTCACAGCAGGCTGCTAGAGGTTTGAAGCAGACTGGCAGGGAAGTCTACTGAGAGGTACACACTGGGACCACCTGGACGCCACTCCAGTGGCCACCACAACCCGTCATAGCCCTAAACACAAAGGCCTGGAAAGGTCCCCTTGGTCCCCAAGCAGAGCAGCCTTGGCCCAGCAACAGAAGCAGGCAGCAGCCTCGACCTGCAGCGGGACGAGGGCACTCCTCCACCCAGCAGCCAGCAGAGGGCAGGAGTCAGGGGTGTGGAGCACAGGAAGCCTTGCAAGGGCCTGGAGCGGGCATGTGGGTCCAGGTCTGACAGCGGCCCCTGATTTCCCTACCTGAGGGCCCCACAGCGCCTGAGAGCACCATTAGGGCATCATGGCAGGGATGGGTCAGCGTGTGCAACTGCTAAACTGCGAAGATTTGTACCTAAGTGTGTTTCAGAATGTGTGAGAAGAAAAGGTAAAAGCGCAGGAAAGAGAAGCCAGTAGACAGTGGTGTTGGCAGCGTCATTCTACTCCTCTAATATTTCTACAACTGGACAGAAGACAATAAGGAAAGAGGTACTCAGATAACTGTGTAGTACAACTAGAGCTAACAGGTTACCTATGCATGTGGTTTCACATGCATACATACATACATACATGCATACATACATACACAAGTCTGTTCAGCAACATCAGAACATACATTCTTCGGTATTACCCAGGTCACAAATAAATACACAAATAGCATAACTTAATCTTATTTACTTTCTTGTTTCAGAACCTTTGTTTATTCACTCATTTTTATGGCTGGCTCAGCCGGCCCTGAGGGCAGGGCTGGCGCAGCATGTGGTGCCGGGGATCAAACCATGGACCCTGAAGCTGCCCAAGCTTTCCCAAGCAGGTGCTTTAGATCACTGAGCCATCCCGCCGGACCCCTAAAATAAAATTTTAAAAAAAGAAGTAGGAAAAAAAAAAAAAGACCTATAAATAAGACCATCTGTCTTTTCTTTGTTCGTTTTGTTTCACTTTTTATTTTATTTTACTTCTTGCTGCGGAACATCGAATCCAGGCTCTTGTGCGTGTCTGGCAGGAATTCTGCCACGGACTTCCTTTCCTCACCATGATGCCGCAGTTTTAAACCATGAACACTCGACAATGAATTGGAAGTGAGTGAAAGAGAGACTATATACAAGAAAATTAAACCTCCAAATTAAACCTCTGAGGTACAGTAGAAATAACGCTCAAAATGAAATTTATACTTGTGACTGCTACCACCGAGAAGGAAAACAAAACCCAAATGACAAATCAACCCAAAGAATGATTATTAATCATGATACATAAATTTGAGTGGATTAAAAAATTGTCACAAAGAGGTCATAGCTGGGTCTGTCGATAAGTCACATGCAATGGAACAGAGGGGAAGGCACGCCCTGGGCGTGGGTGTATTAGCCAACAGGCTTGTTATCTAGATAGAAGGAAAGCGAAAGAAGAAGGAAGTTAGAAATGTTTGAATAGTTTCGTGCAGTCTGTGGGCATTTTTTGAGACAAAGTCTCACTATATATTTCAGGCTGGCCTTGAATTCACTATGGAGCTTGGCTTGGTCATGAACTTGGGAGTGATCTTCCTGACACTTCCTTCCAAGTCCTGGGATTATATGTGTGTAGTCCAATGCCTGGCTTAAAGGTATTTTTGTTTTATTATAGTAACTGTAAACATCACGCCCCAGTTCCTTTAGCTTTCTAGCATAGATTAAAACCAGGGCTTAGCAGCTGGTTGCGAGGCCCTCTGCCTTAGATAGGTGCTTCGTCCTTGATTCCTCCTGTTTAGAACTTCTTCAGTGGAGCAGCTACTGTATTCTCCATGTTTCCGGAGTGCACAGTCCCTGTGGACTTCCTGCCTTGGAACCTGTAAGCCAGACTAGTCCATCGTGGGGAGCCACACTCAATCCCTGGCCAGTTCTGCGCCTATCTGTTCCATGTCCTGGTCGGGGCCCTGGGTCCACTCTATTTGGCTTCATCTCAGCCCAGGGGAGCAGAGGCACTGACCGGTCTGATGATGGTCAATGCAACACCGAGGCAGAGACTGTCGGCTCAGAGCATTGGCATTTCCAGCAGAGAACAGCAGGCTGGGTCGGTAGCACCGTCTGCCAGAAAAGCTCCTGGCTATCTTATTTTTATTTTATTTTATTATTATTATCTTTTACATTTGCAGCATATTCACTTCAAGTACATTTCCAAACATGTTAAACATGATTTTTTTTTGAGAGTTTCAAAACCTGTTAGTAGCACACTTGCAATAATCGACACACTGTATATTGTTGTCCTCACAAAAGTTATACAGAGCACAGGGTGCAGAGGTGACAAATGTTCTAATTGATATTGGTTCAGAAAAAAAGAAAAGAAAAAGAAAAAAGAAGAAAAGTTTTCTTCTCTTTGAGCTAGGAGGAAGTAGTTGTATACATAGTCCAATGTTCCGTAATGGCAGTGGGTTACCGGTGAAACTGGCAGTGTTGAAGGCTGTTGATTTAAGCTTCTCACAGCTCATCATACTAATCTAGCTCTGCGTTTTATGCCTTGTAATTAAGCTTTTCTGCTGGGTGATCAAGGGCAAGTTAAAGCAAGACCTGCCTAACAAAACTTTCATCATTTGTACTTTCCAGGGTCAAATCTCCTCAGGATTAACTTTGGAACCATATGAAGTGCTTTGTAGAACTGCTGTCAGTGTCAGCCGTCGGGACGAGTCACGGCCATTGCTTGACCAGTTTGCTTTCTGTGAAAGTGTGAGAGAATGTTTTCTCCCTAGGTGACTCTCCTTAGATACACTATAGTTTATCTATCCCTTTCCTCTGAGGTCCCATAATCTCTTTGACCAGAAAATTTGGGAAACCATCATTATAGGATGTTACAGCACAGGTTCTCTTATGTCCTGAGTCCTCACTGACTTTAAAGGGCTAGAGCCAAAATGATGGCTATCCTCATAGCCCTCCTTCTCCAATTTTGCGGGTACATTCTGAACCCTCCAGCAGAGAAGCTTTGTGGTACCATTACTCTATAACATAGGTAACTGAGCTCAACATCACTGCTTTTCTAAATATCAAACATCTTAGACTTAGCTTGACATTGGTATTTTCCTTCAATGATTGATGTTCTAATAAATCTCTATAGAAAGTGATAAAAGCAGTTACACATTTTTACACAGACATTTAGAAATGTAAGGATGTATAAAATTGTAGCCTGTCAAGCCTATGGCATTTTGGCTCCTGGCTATCTTAGACTGCCAAAAACAGCATGGTGTTCAACTCCAAAGTGACTCAGTCTGTGTGGCAGCCTGCAGTTGGAGAAGAGACCCCAGAGAGCGTGTGACATGCATGAAATGGCTCCATCAGGGTCCATTTAAGAAAGGGGTCAACTGTCTAAGACTGGCCCACAGAACAGCTGCAGATCAGTGTCACTTCTTGTTAAAGATGCTGGCCAGGGACACTTTAAACATGTCTGAGTACATAACAGAACATTTCTTTTGATTCTCACGACTTTTCCTTTTAATTGTGAGGGATCAGTCTAGTGTGCTGAAAGGCTTACTGCGTTCATGTCTCATTATGGCGACTGAATTTTCACATTTTAAGCTACTTTAGCCTTTTTAACCAAACCAAGCCAGACCAGACAAAACCAGATGAAACCATATAAAAACCAGAACAAACTAGAGTAAACCTGACCAAACCAAACCAAACCAAACCAAACCCAACTCAACCCAACCCAAACAAACAAACAAACAAAAACATCAAACATCCTACTATGGCAATAATATGTGATCTTTTTTACACACACTAAGTCTTTGGCTTATGAACATTTGAGTTGAGACCTTTCATAGGTGTACTGTGGAAGACACTCTGTCAGATTACAAAGAATCCAGTGAAATCAGATAAAAACCAGAACAAACCAGACTAAACCAGACTAAACCTGACCAAACCAAACCCATTTGAAAACATTCTCTCAGAATGGAAGTCATTCAATAAGTTGGAAGCTGACTGTTTCTCTCTCTCTGTCTCTTGTCTCTGTCTGTCTGTCTGTCTGTCTCTCTCTGTATTTAGTATAGGATGTACAGGGTCTCATTACACAGGTCAGACTCTTAGTGACTCTCCTGTTTTCAGCCTCCCAAGCACTGGAATTACAGGTGTGCACCACCATGCCTAGTCTCTGACTGTATCTGAATTTTTAAAACATTTTTTTTTTCTTGTGATACTGATGCTGGAACTCAAGGCACAACACAGCTGCATTCCCTGGCCTCTTATTTTATTCTGAAACAACATCTCACTGTGTGGCCAGGCTGGCATCAGAACTTGTGCTCCTCTTGCCTCAGCCCCCAAGTTGCTGGAGACTGACTTCTTTCTAGGAAGTCACATGTGAGGCGACGGGAGACGTAGTTCCTGCGTCCCCCTCCTTCTGTGGGTTTCTTGTCCAAGCTCGACATGAGGATTTATTTGTCCCTCACGTGCAGCACTATGTTTTCTCTTTTTCTGGCTGCCAGAAAGACCTGGAAGCTTTCAGTTATGTCTGTGTCCTAAGTGCACAGACGTGGGTGAGAAGGTTCTAGCAGGATTTCTGAACTGGAACTTTCCCTGGGAAGTTACAGTCAGTGGGTCCAATGTACGTGAAAGGACTCAGGTTTCCTAGTTCTGTCTGCCTCCATGGAGTACCTAGTGCACTAGCAGGTCCTGTACCGCTAACATGTTGGAACATTGTTTGTGATTTTCAGGTATTTCTTTTAAAACATTGGTAACTGGTGATACTATCCACTATTGCTCAATGCTGAAGTAGGTGCCAAGGCCCCAGGAAGAGTTAATCTGTATCTTTACCTTCCCTCACAGTAGTTCCACATTCTTTTTCTAAAAGTTTTCATGTCCTAGCTGGGCTTCCTGACCCATGCTTCTTCATGCTGTCATTAAGATTATCGATCACCTCACACGTCCTCTCCCTGGGTTCAGTGACTGGAGGAATCTCCCGTGAGCTCCCTCTGACTACAGAGGCAGCGGCGCCTCAGAAGGTCCCGGAACCTCTGGAGTCTCTGGGAGGTGTCCCTGGCTCAGGCATCACTTAGTGTTCGAGGGTGTGGCTCTTGGGCGAGTGACTGCTAGGGCAGCGTACATGCTGGCCTCTGCTGGGGGGGCCCTGTCTTGGGAGGAAGCAGGTGCAGCTGGCCCCTGTCTAAGAGTCCTGTGGCAGAGCTGGGCGTAGGTCACATCCTGGGGACCTTCGTGTGCAGCAGCCTGCAGGGGAGAGGGCAGAGGGGAGAGGGCAGAGGGGAGGGTCGAGCTTGGCACAGGAGAAGCCTGGGGCTGGGGGAGCGCAGGACCCACCTGAGCGTCCATCGGCCTCCTGGGTGCTGAGTGCTTCACCTGGCCGTACATTGCTGCCTGGGGGTCCCCGTGAGGTGGGCTCTGCAGCAGGGAGACAGAGATAGACAGGGTTTGTTGATTCTATACTGGTCTCCTCCACTTAGCCTCTCACAAAGTGAGCAGAAAGATTTTTTTTTTTTTTTTTTTTGTCTTTTTGAGACAGGGTCTCGCTATGTGGTTGAGGCTGGCCTTGAGCTTACTTTTGTAGCCCAGGCTGGTCTCGAACTCACACCAATCCTCCTGCCTCAGCCTCCCAAGTGCTGGGATTACAAGTGTGAGCCACCACGCCCAGCTAGAAAGATTTTTTATACATTAAAGCAGACACTGTTCCCCTGTTCTAGTGAAAGAATCCAGTGAAATCAGATATGGGACCTTCATGGGCTGCCTAAGACCTCAGAGGCTCTGGCCACTTCCTTTCTGCAGCGCTGCCCTCCCGTCCTCACACTCGGACCCTGCTCCTTGGGCTGCAGTCACCGGCCCATCTCCCTGGAGGAGCCCGCCCCTGCCTCAGGCCTCTGCACCCGCCCTGAGCCCCGCCCGCAGTGCCCTGCGTTAGAGGCCTGAGTGGGCCCCTCTGTGCAGGCCGCTGCTCAGCGCTGCCCTCCCGGAGTCCTCCCCTGACTCTCACCGGCCCTCCTGTCCCTGCACTCTTCTCTGCTGTCTTCTTTCTCAGCACCATGCTCTCCTGACCCTGGGCTCCCACCTCCTTGTGACTCAGGGTAGGAGGGGCTGTGCACCCTGCAGTATCTGCAGCCCTCAGGGAGTCAGGTCAGGAGAGAGATGCCCCCTCCCTGAACACTGCATGAATGTGGGGGGCCTCGGGGACAAGGGGTGGCCCGTTCACTCAGGGTCCTTCTGAGACCTTGGCAGGAAGCAGCCAGACAGAGGCTGAGAGCCAGCAAGGGGACAGAAGGAGGGAAACTTGAGGTCACAGGACTCCAGCAGAGGGCAGGGCCTCAGCAGGCAGAGGCTGGGGCTTCCTGAAGGGAAGGCTCAGCTCAGCCGTGAGGTCCCTGAGAGCTGAGAGGCGCAGGACAGAGCAGTGTCCTTGGGCTAAACTGGGAAACAGGAAGTCCCTGTGCCCTGGATGGGGCGAGTCTCACCCGATTGTTCAGCTCCATTCTGTCCACAGGCTCTGGGTCCTCCACTGTGGCATCTGCAGGGACACAACAGGGGTCACATCCTGGTCACAGTCCTGGGGTCTCTCAGCTCCCCAGGCCCTGCCGTGTTCCACCGTGTGATGTCCCCGGGACCAGCGCCAGAGTCTGACTCAGCCCTGAGCCCCAGCCTCCCCCAGCCCCTGTGATGTTAAGACCTCCTCCCACCAGACCCCTCCTCCTCTCACAGAGGTTTTCTTCCTGGCTGGCAGTGGCTGGGCTGGAGCTTGGGAGACCAGTAGGTGTCAGGTGGCCACGAGGGGCAGCAGGCAGCGAGGCTGGGTCCGCAGGCAGGAATGACTTCCTCTGCAAGCCCCTGTCCTGGCGTGCTGGCCCTGCAGCCCCTGCACAATGTGGGAAGTCGGCCTCTGTCTGGGCTGGGAGAAGACAGAGTCTCAGCTGGGAGGTCAGAACCACCCAGGCCACGGCCACACGCAGGGGAGAAGGAAGCCTTGGAGCGCATGGCCGAGGAGCAGATGCAGCCTGCGGTGGTGGAGCTGAGACCACAGCGGAGACGCCTGCGGGACAGGCCGTGTGCTCTGCGCTGGGTTCTCCCACTGTGCTTTCTGCGGAGGGGAGCTAAGCCCGCCGTCCTCCGCCAGACCGCTCTCCTGGGCCACAGCCTGGGCCTAGCCTGGCTTAGACCTCCTGAGGGCTGGGTCACCCTCTCCCTACTCACCCGCCTTCCTGCTTTTCCTCTTACGCCGGTGTCGGAGGACTAGGAAGAGGACAAGGAGGAGGAGGAGGAGGAGCAAGACCGATGTCACCAAGGCCCCGATCAGAATCTTCAGGCTCCTTGCCTGTCCTTGGGGCCAAATTCAGTGGGGGAATGCAGCAGTGAGTTTGTGAGAGGCGCACGCGCTGCTCGGGGGAGCTGTTCCTGTGCGCCAGGCTCACGCTGGACGGCCGGACTCCTTGCCCCAACCCTCACCCTTGTGGGACGTGGGACTGCCAACCCCAGCCAGGGGGCAGAGGGAGAGAGAGGCTCAGAGAGGCGACCAAAGCCGCAGACCTCCGGGCAGAAGAGGGGTTTCTGGGGCTAGAACCCCGAGGCGCCGCCCTCCAGCCTTGTACACTGACGGGGAGCGAGAGCCTGGGCAGTCCGAGTGGCCCTGCCCCTGCGCAGCACCCTCTCTGCCACTGCACTGAGCGACGCTGCGGCGTGGGGTCCTGGAGGCTACCCAGGAGGCCGCCTCTCCAGGGCGCGCACAGCAAGGTCAGCGCCAGAGGAACTTGAAGGTTGGGGCCGGGCCTCCCCGTTACAGCTGGAGACACGGAGGTCCTCAGGAGGGGCCTACGTCTGCATCTCCAGAGGCTGTGCCAGCCAGCCTCGCGGCTCAGCCCCTGGCACAGGCCCCTCCCAGCACAGCCCTCGCTCTCCACCCTGGGGTCCGGACTCTGGCTGGAGTGTCTGATCCTCAGGACCTCCTCAGAGAGTTGGGGAGATAAGGGGCTGGGTCTCCCCTGTTTCAGCTGCTCCTCTTTCCAGGCAGGACCCCAACACCTCCCTCATCTGGACACCCCCCTCTGCAGCCTGGATTCTGAGCCCTGCGGATCCTGGTTCTCTTCTACCTTTTCTGTGCCTGGGCACCAGGGGAGCTGAGATAGCAGCGAGCATGGACACGGGCAGAGTCACGTCTCCAGAGCTGGACACAGGACGCTGGGACGGAGCCCGGGATACTCCTGCTGTGGGGCTGGGTGCTGAGGGCGGGGTGTGGGGCGCCAGAGGATTCTGGGAAAGCGCAAGGGGCGGGGGAGGGGCTGATCTGCTCCCGGGGAGACCATATCCATTCATGCTCCTTCATTGGCCCTGTGGCCTCACTATCACCCTCCTGCTGACTACCAGGACCCTCTGTCAGTCCAAAGGTGTGGGGATGTGACCATGCGTGAGAGGACCCAGCTGGCCTCCTCCCTCGAGGACTCTAACCCCAGCCAGAATTGTCCTTAGAGCAGTGTCAAAGGAACCCTGGCACCAGAGAGATGGGGTGTGAGAGAGCTCACCTGAGACCTCCAGCTCCACAGCGTCACTGGGCCGTGACAACAGATATGGAGAGGAGTTCAGAGAGCCATAGCACCTGTAGGTGCCCGTGAGGACTGAGCTCGCAGCTCCCATGGAGAATTCTGCCTGGTACCCCTGAGCTCCGGATTCGGACCTCAGACGCAGGGGTGGATCCGCTGCCCCCTCCTTGGACAGAAGGAAGGTGTCCATCGGGCTCTGTGACTGACACAGCAGGGTCACATTCTCTCCTGAGGACACCATGGGTCCCGGAAGCACAGAGAGGGAGGGCGTGGCCGGGAGCTCTCCTGGAGAGAAGGAGGGTGGTGATGGGCGGGGCACCTTGGCCTGAGCGGAGGCCTTAGCGGGCCGTCTCTGAAAGCCTTCGGTCTCTGCCTCCTCTGCCTCCGGCCCCCTGGCCTCCCCTGACCCTCTGTCTCTCTCTCCCTGCCATCACTCTGGCCACCTCCTCCTGAGCTTCCCCAGCATGGCCCTGTGCACAGCCTGGGTCCCAGACTGAGCGCAGGGCTCCTCACCTGGGATCAGGATGTCCAGAGGGTCACTGGGGGCCGACCACTTGGAGGAGAGGCTGCGTCTACCGTAGCATCTGTAGCGGCCCCTGTGGGAGCGGCTCCCACGGCCCAGGAGAAAGTCAGCTTGAAAGAGACCAGCCTGGGGCTGCCAGCCAGGGTGCCGGAGCAGGTGACCTGCCTCTTCCTTGGACAAAGCGAATCTGTCATAGCCGAGGTCAGAGCGACACTGGAGGGTCAGGTTGTGTCCAGGGGCCAGGATAGGGCCCTGCTGGGTCAGGAGGGAGGGCTTCCTGGACAGCCCTGGAGGGAAGAGGAGCCATGAGAGGGGCTGGTGACTGCTATGACCCTGCCCTCTGTCTTGCCCTGAGGGTATCACACTCGGGGTCTCAGATTCAGGAGATTCTCTCACCCAGTGTCAACTTGGGGTCCATCAAGTTGGGGCCCCCTCAGTGTGTGTGGTGACTGAAAATCTGCTGCCTTAGCCCGACTTTCTCACCTGAGACCAGGAGCTCCACAGCATCGCTGGGCTCCGACCACACCTGGCCGTTTTTCCTATGAGAGCCGTAGCATCTCACTGTCCAGGTGTGGCTGGGAAATCCCGGGCCCACAGTGAACAGAGCCTGGAAAATTCTCCTGTTGTACTGAGGGTCCAGCGTCCAGGAGCGATTCTCTCCTCCTTCCTCAGTCAGAATGAACCTGTCAAATCCTCTCTGTGACTCACACCGGAGGGTGACATTCTCTCCTGAGGTCACCACA
>PVJA010058447.1:0-10065 GCA_004027025.1 Myocastor coypus
AATGGTACAGGGGACCTCCAAATGGTACAGGGGACCTCCAAATGGTACAGGGGACCTCCAAATGGCACAGAGGACCTCCAAATGGTACAGGGGACCTTCGAATGATACAGGGGACCTCCAAATGGTACAGGGGCCCTCCAAATGGTATATGGGACCTCCAAATGGTACAGGGGACCTCCAAATGATACAGGGGACCTCCAAATGGTACAGGGAACCTCCAAATGGTACAGGGGACCTCCAAATGATACAGGGGACTTCCAAATGGTACATGCAAAACTGATCTCCCAACCTAACCTGGGACAAGGTTGTAGTCTCTAAAACCAAAGAAGGAATTTTGGGAACAAGTGGAGATAATGAACAGAACATATTTATTGAGAGAAAGAAAGCTCCTGTCCAAGAGAGGGATGAGGGGGTGGGTACTCTGGAGAAAGTGGTCCTCAGGAAGCTGTCTCTTCCAGGGACTTTTAAAGCCATGGGCACTCGCTTAGGTGGGCATGAGATGGGACAAAACTGTGGTCAACCAATGAGGTTACAAGCACCATTGCTCAGGTAAAATTGGTTAAAGCCAATACCAAATGAAGATGAGAGTAGCAAGCAGCAAGTGGGCTTGAGTACAGGACAGGGTTTTTTCCTGTTGGGGGTTGGGTTAGTGACTCATCTGGGCTCTTTTAGTGTGATTGATGCCTATTTAAAATATCAGTCCCTGGTGCACATTCCCAGGGAAGTGGTAGCTATATTTGTTTTCTCTTTTGTCTTGAGGTCTGGGCTGGCACCTGCGGTATGTCTTTTCCAAGTTGTAAAGTCCCCTTGCCTTCCATCTTATCTCCTTGAGGGCCTGGCCCGGTCTGATTGCCTATAATATTTCTATCTAATTCAGCTGCCTACAACAGTATGTTTTTGTTTATGCAAAAGTTCAAAGTTTGATGATTACAGTTGAGTAGTCAGGGCAGGATGAGCCTATGTACCAATCAAAGGCTGGATCAGGATAAATGCGAACTCTTCACTCACTCTTACCTTTAAGATGGCCTTATTCTGGAGCCTTCTCAAACTTGTTCTGAAGATTCCTGGCTTTCAATCCTAAATGTAAAATATGATGTGCCCTGTATGAGATTGTGTATAAAAACCCAGGAACACTCTCAGCTCAAGCGATGCTGGTCTCCTTTATCAAATCCACTGCAAAGATTCTCCCGACTTGTGATTAAAAGTGGATTAATCATCTGAATTTCTTCCTGCGGGGGTCTGTAAGATTTCCTTGTACAGTGTGAACCAGGCCTGGGGGTGTGGGGTGGCGTGGCCTGTCTACACCCCAGACCGAGCTTTAAGCATGCACATTGGTTTTGGATTCTTGAACCTGCCTTGGAAGGTTCTCTATAATTAATCACCCTGCGGGCTTAGAAAACTTCTCCAAAAGTCCTTCTGGGTTTGTTAAAGAAGGAAGGTTTTTGCTTGGAAAAGTCCTTCTCTAAGAAGTGTCAATTCACATAGACCTTAACATTTAATACACTTTCTTTTAAAATGCAGTGACTTAAAAAAAATGTAGTGACTTTCTCAAACTAGAGAGATGAAAATATTACGTCCAGCCACTGTCCATCAATGCCAGCAGATGGAAGGCATAAAGCAATAAAGCAGAGAAATGGCTATTTAATAGTTCTTTTGTTTTCCACTCCGATCACATGCGCTTTTACTGAAAGTAGCCTCACAGCATGGAGGCTGATATTATAGCAGTGTTTTCAGGAAGCAATAATTGAATATTCCTCATTAAAAAGGTCCATAAAAGAATCCTATTAAAACCAATACAAAGAATAAACCTTGAAAATGTTGCTTTAAATTCCAAGAGAGTGGTGAAGATTCGCTACAGTAACCGTCTTCCGGTTCATAGATTGATCTTAATGGTCTTATAGGCTGAGTTTTCCTAAGCCAAGCAGGCACCTAACTACTGAATGAAAGGCCAGGGAATTGTATAAATGAGTTCAATTCAAGCCTGTGCCTCTTAGAGTCAATTTTCTGCACGCATTTATCCCTAATCCTGACGTTATACCCACAGAAGGGCTAATGACCTTTCATCACTTAATCAATAGGTAATTCTTACCATGAGGCTAGACCTCTGGGCCCACCAGGTCCTGTTCATGCGCAGATCCAGAGGGGTTGAAGTCCTGCTTTTTAGTCAGTAAGAATTTGGCTAAACTGTATGTTGCTATAAATAGTGACAGATGAGTCCAATTCAAGGACAGTAACAAAAATGTCATTTTTTTTCCGCCTATGAGATCTAGAGGCGGTTGTGAAGGGCCCCGCCCAGTGCGCCGGGCCCGTGGCTCACCCGCTCGGGCCTCAGCCCTCCCTCTGGCTTCCAAGTGGGCTCTTGTTGGCTATGGGTTCTCTGCCATCGACCCTAGTTCTGTTACCTCTCAGTGTTTTGTTTTCTCATCTCTGTTTTTTTGCCCCCCTAAGTGTTTTGCTCATTTGCACGCTCTGACTCAGGCAAGGAAAGAAAGAGAACTTCCGACCTGCAAGACACCAGGGACGAGTTCATGTTCTCTAAAACTGAAAAATGAATTTTAGGAACAAATGGAGGTTATGAGCAGAATATATTTACTGGGAAAAAGAAAGGTGCTATCTGAGAGAGGGACAGGAAGGAGGGCCCAAGAGGGTGGTCCTTGGGAAGCTGTCTCTTCTAGGGACTTCTATAGTGTAAAACCATGTGTGTCTGAGGTAGAGAACATCGGAACTCACCTGGTGGGCATGAAGTGGCACAAAACTGTGATTAGCCAATGAGATGATAAGCACCATTGCTTGGGTAAGATTGATTTTAAGTCCAGACCAAATGGGGAAGTGAGTCATGTGGTAAGTGGGCACCAACACAGGACAGGACTTTGTCCAATAGCTAGCCGGTAGCAGTTGGATTAGTGACTTCCTGACTTCCTCAGGGTGATGGCCAACCCCGGATGCTCATCTTCAGGGACGTCACCGTTTGTTCAATCTTTGGTCTCTGGGTCTGGCCCACAGCAGCAGGGGCATCCATCCCTCTTACAGTTGTAAGGTATCTTGTTTTCTGTCTTATCTCCTTCAAGGGCCCAGCCCTGTCTGACAGCCTATAATATTTCTGCCTATCTCAGTGGCCTGCAACACGATCTGCATACAGTTTGGCCCCTGAAGGAGATCAAATTCTGATGGACTGGCCTTGGCGTCTTAAGCAGGGCCTAGTGATGCATCTCTTGATTGTAAGTCTTAGATGGATGAGCTGTTACATCTTAGGTTTGTTTTTGTGGTGCCGGAGATCGAACTCAGGTCCTTGCATCTGCAAGGCAAACGCTTATTCTACTGAGTTATCTCCCCAGCCCTTTAGGTTTTTATATACTCCGGTTCAGTGGTTTCTTACTTCTTGGATTCAAAAAGTTTAAGAGACCTCCTTAGCTAATCACTTTCTGCCATATGCTCTTAAGTCTTAATGAGCCAAGCAGTGATTGTTATGATTGCTGAATGCTTGCAAGCATTTCTCTCCCTCACTGCAGTCGATGCTGTTCTCTGTGGCACTCTTGTTTGTCCCTTTTCGGGAGCAGTGTTTCTCCCTCATCTTGTTACTTCTCAGGGTTTAGATATCTGCAACGTTTCCCAAACTTTGCTTATACAAAAAAAAAAAAAAAAAAAAAAAATGGGGAAGGCAGCTTGGTGCTACTGGACTTTCTCCCCCTCCTCCTCCTCCTCTTCCTCCTCCTCCTCCTCTTCCTCCTCCTCCTTCTTGTCCTCCTTCTCTTTCTGCCCTGGGGGAGAAAGGGGGGGTGGGGTGGAGTGGGAATCAAACCTTGGCCCCTGTCCTCTGCCTAAGCAGGAGCTTTAGTCTGCTGAGCTATCTGGCCAGACCTGCTACTCGAGTTTCTGATTTAGTGGATCTGGGTGGGTCAGGGGGCTTCATTTCCTACAACTTGCCAGGCTCTGCTCCTGCTCCTAGTCCCGGGCCACAGTTCGTGACGCCCTCACAGGTCTAGAGATGGGAGACAACAAAGGGGTGAAGAGTTTTAGCTTGAAAGTTAGTTTGAATCCTACTTCACTGTGCTTGCAGCGGGATAGTAGTCTCTAGGCTCATAAAAACCTCCCAAACCTTCAGCTTCTTTACTGCTAAAACGAGTTTAACAAAGTGTCTCTTGCAGGATTGTTAAAAGGAAGAAATGAGAAAATGTTTATTAAGCATTTGAAGGAAAAGTGATTGTGGAGGGTATTTTTGTTATTACTTTTTATTTCTTCCCTAGAACTCAATTTTTAGGACTTCTAATTGAATCATAAAGGATCCTGTAAGCACCCAATTTGGTTAAGGGAAAATGTGTCTCTTTAAAAAGTTAAGAAAATAAAGTTCTTTAAAAAAAGAAAAAGAAAAAGAAAATAAAGTTCTTTTGGGAGGATTTTGGCAAAATGATGATTCTAAGATTGGTCTGGACAGGCACAGTAATAGGCAAGAGAATCTTGGAAACAGGCTTCGTTTTTGATGAAGAAAGATCTCACTTCAGTCATGGAAATGTGTGCTTGTCATCATCAGTGTACATTATACAGTCACAATGACTTAAAAGGCATGATATTGTCTTAGGAAATGGCCAAGAGATTAAAGGAACAGAGTAAAAATTGTACGTCACACAGGAATATACATGTATGCACATGTGAATACGAATATGATTTTAAGTCAGTGAGGGAAATACAGTCTATTAAATCATGTTGGAGAGGCTGGAAAGATAGCTCAGCAGTCTAAAGTGCCTGCTTAGGCAACCATAGGGACCAAGGTTTGATCCCTGGTACCACATGCTGCCAGCCCCACCCTCAGGGCAGGCTGAGCCAACCATAACATAAATAAAGTTAAAAAAAAATAATGTTGGAAAAATCAGCCACTGATTTTTTCTTTTAAACTTGTGCATTTGCCTTATAACACACTGAGATAATTTCTGGGTAGGTTTTTAAAATCTAAAAACTGTTACAGGGAAATTCAGTGAGCTGTTTGCACTTGGGGCAGGGAATGATGGTGCAAATCCTAGGTTCGAAGTAAAATAAAGTTGTCATCTCTATGTGACAAAAGGTATGTATGATAAAGTTGAAAGTGAAGACAGGCTAGAAGAAAATATTTAAATTATTGTCAGCACTTGTTTGTCTGTTGGTGGTCCCTGGGGGCTTTAGGAAAGAAAGACAAAAGGCGAAGGCTGATCCATGAGAGGACGGAACGATACCAGTAGGGGTGTTTATTTATACCCTTGCAAAGGGAGGATCATGAAGACTGGTGAGATAGCTCAGTAGTCTAACGTGTCTGCTTAAGCTTAGGCCAGTGCAGGGACTGTGGTTTGAAGCCAGCACCACACTGCACCACCCCTGCCCTTGGGTCAGGTTAAGCCCAGCCACCAAAAAAAAAAAAAAAAAAAAAAGAAAAAAGTTAAGATCGTGATCATGAGACATAGGGGGGCCAGTGTGGCACAAGTGCCTGCCTGGCAAGTGCAAGGTCGTGAGTTCGAATCCTGGTCCTGCAAAAAAAAAAAAAAAAAATTATGAGACATAAGGTTGGTTGGTGATTAATAACCAAAACTGTCCAGGCAGGATGCTTTTATTCAAGACTGAGGCTGCTTGACTGCTTTAGGCATTGTGGTCTTGTCCTGCCTCTACTCATATAACTTCTTTCCAGCTTTAGCTGCTCCTGAAAAATGATAGACAAGGATCAAGGGCTGGCCAGATAGCTCAGCAGACTGAAGCACCTGCTTAGGCAGAGTACTTTGGCCAGGGTTCAATCCCCAGGCTGCCCCATTCCTAGGGTGTGCTGAGACTGTGATTGAGACTGGGTATGGTGGCACACGCCTGTAATCCCAGTGCTTGGGAGGCTGAAAACAGGAGCATCACTAAGAATCCCATCTATGTCGTGAGACCCTGTGGATCCTGTGCTAAATACATACAAATAAATAAATGTAAACAACAATCAATCTGTGCATGAAAAAACCCTTTAAGAGTAAGGGAACAAAATGCATACAAATCATTAGAAATTACAGGAAAGCAATTAACAACCAATTCAGGAAAAGAAGAAATATGAGTGTCTGATAGATCGATCTGTAAGAGTTGATACTGCAAAGACAATGGAAAGAAAATTACTCTCATCTGATGTCTGTGGAAAGGCGAATCTATCAACTATTTGTGAACAAGCTCGAAGTACACATACTCTTTGAAATAGTGAGGTTTGAAAATCTGAAAATAAATTTATAGAGTCACAGAAACTTAAAGTGCTTCTAATCTGGAGTTTATGCCACCACACCCTTCCCCGGTAGACTTGCTGTTTCCACAAGGATGTCCTTACAGAAATTTATGCAACAGAGATATTTTTGTGTATGTAAATTGAGCACTGACAAAAAATGAAACTGAAACAAAAGACTGCTCCAGAGGTATTTATTTTACTCCTAAGAAGGAATAATGACTCGTTTGTGGCCTTGTGCAGAATATTAAAGGGGAGCTGAGGACTACAGTACATCCTCACTGAAAAATAGTGTGTCAGAAATTCCTATTTGATTACAGAGGGAGGGCAAAAGACCCCCTCCCCGCAAGGAGGCCACATGAATCAGAAAAATTCAAAAAGTCCAGCAGGAAAGTGGAAAATATTCATGTACTTTGCAGAAGAAGAATCACAAAGGGCCAATAAACTCTCAAAAATAGTTAACTCCACAAGGGATTAGGAAATTGTAATGTCAAACTAAAACAAGTTCATCAAATTTGAAAAAACAAAAAAACTACAAAGTCACAGATAACTATTATTTGAGAATCAGCATCTATGGTGAAATAGTAAAATGCCATAACTTCCTTGAGAAAATGGTATGGCAGTGACCGGAAAACTTGAAGATACGAGATCTTATACATTAACAATCTATTCCTACATGTGTACCTCAGAAAAACTCTCACATGGGGATATGAGAATGTCTTCTTTTCTTTTTGCAGAACTGGGGACTGAACTCAGTCCCCTGTGCTTGCCGGACAAGCACCTAATTCTACTGAGCGATCTCCCCAGCCCCATGAGGATGTTTTTATAATAATGATAGCATTATTGTAACTATCACTGGTATTGATGATAGCCTTTGTAGTACCAAAATTGAGAAACAATCTAAATGTTTAACAAAGAAGAATGAGGTTTAGGCAGGAGGGTCACAAGTTCAAGCCTAGCCTGGGGAAATCAGTGAGACCCCCCAGATCAGTTTTTTCTTCCTGGATTACTTTGGCTGTTTTTATTTAAGTCACATGCAACAATATATATCTCCCATATATATCAGGAAATAATCACATACCCAAACTTGTTACATTGAAATTAATACTGCCTTGATTTTCTTAAAAACTATTTAATTATTTTATTCATTTGGTACAGGGTCTCACTACACAGCTTCAGCTTTTAGTGATCCTCCTGTCTCAGCCTCCCTAGTACTGGCGATGCAGGAAGAAAACGGATCCAGCCTGGATGACTTCCACTAGGGAACCTCCAAATGATGTCGGAAAAACTGACCTCCCAAGTTGAAAAGTACCTGGGATGAGTTCGTGTCATCTAAAACTGAAGAGTGAATTTTAGGGACAAACGGAGGTGATGAGCTGAACATATTTATTAGGAGAAAGAAAGCTCCTGTCCAAGAGAGGGACAAGAAGGGGTCTGAGTGGGTGGTCCTCAGAAAGCTGTCTCTCCCACGGACTTTTATAGTGTAAAACCATGCGATGGGGCAGGTCTAAGGTGGAAACCATGGAAACTGGCTTAGATGGGCATGAGGTAGGACAAAACTATGGGCAACCAATGAGGTTACAAGTATCATTGTTCGGGGGCCCGGCAGGATGGCTCAGTGGTCTAAAGCACCTGCTTAGGAAAGCTTGGGCGGCTGCGCGGGACGGCGGTTCGATCCCCGGCACCACATGCTGTGCCAGCCCTGTCCTCAGGGCGGGCTGAGCTGGCCATAAAAATAAATAAACAAACAAAGAAAAGTTCTCAAACAAGAAAAAAAAAAACAAGTACCATTGTTCCCGTAAAATTAAAGTCAATTCTAAGTGGGGAAGGGAGTCATGGTGGCAAGCAGACTTGCCTAAGGTACAGGATCTGTTCCTCTTGGGGGCTGCGTTACTGACCCATTTAGGCTCTTTTAAGGTGATTGATACCTATTTAGAATATCAATCCCTGACGAAGTATGTGGCTACATTTGTTTCTTTTGTCTTGAGGTCTGGCCCAGAGCTGGGAGTATCTTGTCTCTTGCAAAGCTGTAAAATCACCTTGTCTTTCATCTTGTCTCCATCAGGGCCTGGCTCTGTCTGACTGCCTGTAACATTTCTATCTAATTCAGCTGCCTGCAACACTGGGATTACAGGCATGCGCCACCACGCCTGTTTTCAGTGGCCTGCATAGTGTGTTCTGGGTTCCAGGGCTGGAGTGGTCTGAGGTACTGGAGATTGAACCCCGGTCCTTGTGCTTGCCAGGCAGGCGCTAAGACTGCTGAGCTATCTCCCCAGCCCACAGTGATGCTTTATTTTCCATATTTTCTGTAGTTTTATATTTGGTTGATATTTACAATGTGTTTAAGCACACCCAGCATGGAAGGTGTAGGGTTCAGGCAGACTCTTGCTTGTACACTGTGTCGTCCTGTGTTCTAACTTTTTTAGTGCCAGTAAAAAGTACTGCATAGCAGTACTGCTTATTTCTTCCTTATTTTGTAAATACTTATCAAGTGCCTGTTATGCTTAGTGCTAAGGGACAGTTGTTAGGAATAATCCCCGTTCTCTAGGAAGAGCCAATAAAATTAGAAATATAAGACATGCACATAAATATATACATAAAGCAGGCAATCAAATATAAATGTGACTGGTGTAGGGAGAAGGTCAGGAGAACCGAGAGCCATCGGAAAGCCTCTCTGGTGTAGGTTAAATGAGACGCAGAAGCTGGCAGGGGAGGTGAGGTGTGATCCACAGAACGGAGACTTAGTACAGAGACTCAGCTTAGCCCATTGCCAAAAGAAAGAAATACCCAGCAGTGTTGGGGGAGTGCTCAGCCATAGGCGGTGTGCGGAAGGATCGCACAGTGGTAACAAGCATTGTGCCCTGAAGAAACAGCTTTTTGAGGCTGTCTGGCAGTGGATAACTCGATTGAAGGATATTTTTATAAATGTTTAATATATATTGATGCAGTGAGCTATGTTGAATTGCATTACAATATACCTAAGGAAAATGGAAATAAAAAAAGAAACAAAATGAATGAAAATATGTTCTGTATTTAGCTTTTTTGAGGAAGGTGACATTGGTCAAGCTGTGTAGCATAACGTCCATAGGGGAATCGGGAACCGGGGCAGGAGGTGGAAATCTGAGCAGTCACCATTATGAGAACGGTGCCCAGGGGGTGGGGATTATGCAGATGAGAATAGGAGGGCGGGGCTTATGCAGATGAAATAGGAGCCGGAGGACTGGTCCAGACAGGAAGTGAGCCACAAGGCAGCAGGAAAGGGGTGAGTGTTACATCTGACGCACCACTGTCCTGCAGTTTCTCCTCAAAGTGAAGCCTTAGGTGGGACTGAGGGATGCAGCAACTCCTATTCCTGGCCGGGTGAGTTCCAAGGCAAATGCGGCTTTAGGAAGGACCCCAGGACCATCTCTTTCATATAATGATTCTGGATTAAACAATGTTCGTCGAGCCATAAATGTACCACACAGTGGCTCGCCAGGGCTTTACTCTCAATGTTATTGCTACAATGTTATACCTGCTGGATAAATCCACTGGCATTTATAGTTATGAAAAGCAGAGTATGGTAGGCATTTAGGACTGCAAAAGCGTTCTAGATTCAGATGGAAAAAGTACCACAGAATCTGTTTTTGTGGCTGATCGGTTAATCAGGGTATCCATGGAGGATGTAGCAGCAGTGGCCTGGGGAAAGAAACTCAACCTGAAAGATGGTTAGGATGAGTTTGTGGGCTATAAAACTGAAGAGTGAATGTTAGGAACGACGAAGGTTAAGACTAGAATATATCTATTGGGAGAAAGAAAGCTTCTGCTTGAAGGGACGGAAGGGGACCTGAGTTGCCAAGGAACCTGTCTTTTCTTTTCTT
>PVJA010058448.1:0-10084 GCA_004027025.1 Myocastor coypus
AGTCTTAGGCAAAGTCTCTGGGCAAGAGCAAAACTCCGAAAGACTTTCAGCCAATCCATAGCACAAATCGCCTGGAGTCCAATGACCAATGCTGTCCTTTTTTCCAGCAGAAACCTCCTCAGCCTGATCTTTACAGGCAGGCCTTCTGTCAGTCTTCTGGTCTAAGCTCTGACCAAAATCGCCCAAGCTGAACAGCCGAAGCCGTTCTACTGCTTTGTTTTTAGCCTTTTAGCCGACATCTCTGAACCTTTCCTATCTCTTCCCGTAAGCCATTTCCAAAAGCTTATAATCCACATTGTCAGGTATGGTCACAGCAATGACCCCACTTCTCTGGTACCAAGTTCTGTTTTAGTTACTTTTTGCTCGTTGCTGGGACAAATACCCGACACTCAAAATGAAGGAAGGAAAGGTTTATTTAGCTCACAGTTACTGGAGGTCTCAGTCCATATTCGGCTGGCCCAAGGCTGAGTGGAGCAGGGCGGAGAGCATCCAGTTCATGGCGGCGGAACAGCAACAAAATGGCGGCAGAGGTAGCCAACCAACACGGCAGCAGAGCAGCAGCAACAGCTAGAGCTCCAGTCTCTCTGTCTCTCTGTCTCTCTTTATATTACATTCAGGCACTCCGCCTTAGCTCCCGCCCTAGACTACACCCATAATCCCGGAAGTACTTCCACCCATAATCCCATCAGTACTAAAACCTATAATCCCAGGGATCATGGATCAAGTCTCAAACTCTAGAAGTCCCCACCCAATGACTCCATGAGGCTTTGGGGGGACAACTAGACATAAACCATAACAATGGGGAAATGCTAGAAGCATCAAACTAAGATCAGCACCAAGGTAAGGAAAAGATGCCTCCACCGTCCCCTATTACTTGGGAGATACTAAAATTGGAAAACTAAAAAAATTTCTATTTGCAGATGACATGCTAATAGTACACACGGAAACTTCAGAGGAAAAAAAGATGAAAACAGTATGGCAGCAGGAGTACCTGGACTCGGGTACGTGTGCAATTCCCCTGGCTGCTGCTGAGACACTTCTGGTGCTGCACGTGTCACCAGCAAGACCCATGGCTGTGGGGAGCTGCCCACGCACGCAGCGTCTGGTCCTGACTGGGTGTGGGCCCTGACTACAAGGCTGGGACTGTTCACCCAGGGATACACGCTTACATCCAAGTGTCCACATGTGTTTATCTGAAAAGTATTAACCATTAGATCACCATCTCCCTGAATCAGCCACTTGACCAAGAGGTTTCAAGTTTGTCTGGCAGTTAATTATAAATACATACGATGATATGTATATGATTATGAAGGAGAATGCAAAATTAAAGGGAAAATGATATTAAAGGCATAAGTGAGACATCAAGTAATTCCTATATGGGGAGGTTAACTCTGGACCAAGTAGCATCAGTTGTTTATTCCCCTGTGTTACCAGGTAATTAGTAATGCTGCCGAGGGAAACCAAGCACCTAGACCTTAGCACCCTAGAGTCGGAGGGTACTGCTGCTCCTAGCTTCTGAGGAAAAAGCCTACACTGTCCCAGAACCAGACCCAGGGTTCTGAGATATAGTGTACAGGTGAGAGCTCTGAGCTCTAGTGTCTGAGGACCGACCTAGCTGCCTATGTGAAACTAGGAAGAATAGCATTCAACTTGCGGAGTTCAAGGGTGAAAGTGTGAGCTAACCTGTGCAAAGTAATGCCAATGCGGCTGCTCCAGATAAGGATGCCATGCAAATTAAGAGAATGCTTTCTGGGGGCCCAGCAGGGTGGCTCAGTGGTCTGCAGCGTCTGCTTAGGAAAGCTTGGGCCTTGGGCGGCTGCAGAGACTGAGGTTCCATCCCCAGCACCGCATGCTGTGCCAGCCCTGCCCTGAGGGCAGGCTGAGCCGGCCATAAAAATAAATAAACGAAAGTTCTGAAACAAGAAATAAAATAAAATGCTTTCTCCGGAGACTTTTTCAAAAAAACTACCAGATCACCTCTTTACCATAATTGTTCCTTACATCATACAAAAGAATAAACTCTAACTGATCTGATGTCTAAGTCAAGCCATACAAGTTTCAGCAAATGTATGCTGGTCCATTTCATTGTACCCGGTTTCTGTGGAAAGTTTCTAATTAAGGGTCAAAAATCCAGGTTTTAGGAAAGAAATGACCTAAGCACCTGCCCTGTACATTTTGGCTCATGCCTGTAATCCCAGCAGGCTCAGGCAAGAGAAGCACCATGAATTTAAGACTACATAGTTCAAGGCCAGCCCGAATTATAGATATAGCAGGACCGGTCTCCAAAAAAAAAAAAAAAAAAGCACTGTTCAAGGGAAAATACACTATAAGGGGGACACATGGATAACAAAAGTAAATCTAAAGACAACATTAGGCCTGTGAGATGGCTCAGCGGTCTAAAGCACCTGCTTAGGCAAGCTTTGGCAACCACAGGGACCAAAGTTCGATCCCTGCACCACATGCTGTGCCAGCCCCACCAAGGCAGGCTGAGCCAGCCATTAAAAAAAATAAATTAGGGACCCGGCAGGATGGCTCAGTGGTCTAAAGTGCCAGCAGGCGGCTGCAGGGACCGCGGTTCGATCCCCAGCACCACATGCTGCGGCCAGCCCTGCCCTCGGCGCAGGCTGAGCACGCCATAAAAATGAGTGAATAAACAAAGGTTCTGAAACAAGAAAGAAAAAAAAAAAAATTAAAATTAAAAAATAAAAAAAGACAAAAAAGTACATGTTTTTTTTTTTTTTTGGTGGGACTGAGGTTCAAACTCACGACCTTGCACTTGCCAGGCAGGCACTTATGCCATGGAGCTATCTCCCCAGCCCCTAAAAAAGCACATGTTAAAAAATAAAAAAATAAATTAAAAAAAGCTATGTTGGGAACACTACTAAATATTAAAACTATGAAGCCTCAATAATTAAAATATAGTGAGACCCCATCTTACGCTTCACATTGGTCAGCTAAAATACCTGACAACGCATGGCCTGGCTGTGGTAGATACTCCTATAAACTGGTGGGGGTGCTGAGCAGCTCTCACACCCACAGTAGAAATGCCGGGTTATGTCCCCCAAACTGTGCGAGCGCTTGCTCTTCCACTGCTCCTTCAACCCTCATTTTAGGGCTTTGCTGTGAAGACACATCTGCAACTATTGCAAAATAGGTTTGCATAAGGTTAGACTTCTCACTTGGCATTATTCATAATTTTAACACACTGTTAATAGCCTGAGTCATTATGTCAAAGATTAATTGGATAAGCTAGGGTATGTACACAGTAGAACACCATGTAGCTGTTTAAAACAAAGGAAGCTCAATCAACTTCAGAGTGATCTTCAAAGATATGTTAGAGCAGTGGTTCTCAAACTTTCTAATGCTGTGACCCTGCAATACAGTTCCTCATGTTGTGGTGACCCCAAACCAAAAAATAATTTTGGTGGCTACTTCAAAAGTATAATTTTGCTACAGTTATGATTCGGAATAAAATAGTAAAATAAAATATGTATTTTCCAATGGCTTTAGGTGACCCCTGTGTTTTGATCATTCAACCCCCACCGGGGTCGTGACCCACAGGTTGAGAACTGCTGTTAGAGGAAGGCAAATATAAAAACAGTGCTTTTTGCATTGCAAGAACTAAAGATACATAAATGTATACATGTGTTATTTTTGTAAAAAGAAACAAGAAGGATAACCAGAAGCTAAGAAAACTGGTTATGGGGCCCAGCAGGATGGCTCAGTGGTCTAAAGCGCCTGTTTAGGACAGTTTGGGCAGCTTCAGGGACCGAGGTTCGATCCCCAGCACCACATGCTGCGCCAGCCCAGCCCTCAGGGCAGGCTGAGCTGGCTACAAAAATAAACCAACAAAAGAAAAAAAAAAAAAAAAGAAAGAAAGAAAACTGGTTACCAACAAAGCATGAGTAGAAATGGGATAGAAGAAATTTAAAAAATGACTTCCAAGTATACCTTCTCTTAAATATTGATTTTAGAAACTGAAGTGTTTTACATATTCATTAGTAAAAGAGGAGGATGGATTTTTTTCTTTTGCGGAACCAGGGGTTGAACTCAGGAGCTTGTGCTTGCCAGGCAAGCATTTATTCTACTGAGCTATCTCCCCAGCCCCAGGAAGAGGACACAGAGGAAAACCCACACAGCATAAATGGGGAAAGTATACATTTGTATTGTATTTTGGGCAATTAGCACCCCAAAAAGAACGCAATAATTGCGAATTTTTTAATGTGGGCCTTACCGAGCTGCCCAGGACTTCTGGGCTCAAGGCACCCTTGCCTCAGCCACCAGAAGAGCTGGGCCAAGAGGCATCAAACATTGCCATTCTCTTCACTGTGAATTTTCTGAATGAAATACTCTAACAGTGTACCATAAGTCTAGAAAAAAGAACTGCAGACAAACCTGTAATTCTTTTGGGGTTTTTTTGGTGGTACTAGGGATTTAATTCAGGACCTTGTGCCTGGCAAGCACTTACTCCACAGAGCTATCTCCCTGCCGCCCCCACCCCTTTTTTGATATAGGGTCCCACTATGTAGCTCAGCCTGGACTTGAACTCACTATGGAACCCAGGCTTGCCTAGAACCTAGCAACCCTCCTTGCTTCAGACTCCCAAGTGCTGGGATTATAGGTGTGTGTCACCATGCCCAGCAGGTTTTTTTATAGTGCTAGGGTACAACAATTATGAAAGTATTCCATATATAACACAGAAGATGAGTAAATGTACTACTAGAAGAAATTAGGATTCTTACTACACATGAAGGGAAACACACAAAACTGACAAATATGTAAAGAAACTTGTAGACTATCTCAGCACATCCTCATGATTTTTAAAATACATACACAAAATAAATACATTTCAGTAAAAATTCCAGCAAGAAAAAATAATCAAATAAAAAAGAACATATCTAACAGCCAGATTGTGATTTCCATCTACCATTCAAAACTAAATGGAGGGCTGGAGAGATAGGTCAGTGGTCTAAGCACAAGGACCCAAGTTCAACCCCCAGTACTACATGCTGTGCTGGCCCAAAAACTAGGCATGGTGGCACATGCCTGTAATTCTTGTGCTAGGGAGGCTGAGACAAGAGGATCATTGCAAGTCCGAGTTACGTAGCAAGACCCTTTACTAAACAAAACTAAATGGAATCAGGGCCTCTCAGAGAAAATAACTAATTCCAGAATTGGGTGGGCAAAGCCCTATAGGCTAATAAACACAATGTAGAAAAAACACTACAGTTAGAAAGTAAATATTGTACATAGTATACTAATAAACTGATTCAAGCAAGAAGCAACAATTCTCATTAAAAGTAATTGATCAAAGTCAGCATGGTGGTGCACACCTAGAACACTCTCAGGGAGGTTGAGGTAGGAAGATCACTGTGAGTTCAAGGCCAACCTGGGCTGCATAGTAAGTTCACAGCCAGTCTGAACTGGTCCTACCAAGACTGTCTCAACAGCAAACAAAAAAACTACTTAGTAAAAATGTGACAGTGGGGGCCCGGCAGGATGGCTCAGTGGTCTAAAGCGCCTGCTTAGGAAAGCTTAGGCTGCTCCAGGGACCGAGGTTAGATCCTCTGCAACACATGCTGAGCCAGTCCTGCCCTGAGGGCAGGCTGAGCCGGCCATAAAAATAAACAAGCAAAAAGTTCTTAAACAAGAATAAATAAATAAATAAATACAAATGTGACAGTGAGCAAGATAACTTCTCAAAAATATTTCAATCCTGCCAGGCATAGTGGCACACACCTGTAATGCTAACACTTGGGAGGCTGAGGCAAGAGGATCAGTGCAGGTTCAAGACCAGCCTGGGCTACAGAAGTGAGCTCAAGGCCAGCCTGAACTGCATAGCAAGACCTTTTTTTGTCAAAAAGACAAAAAAAGCAAAAGATCTCCAAAGATATTTCCATCCTCATAGGTTAATCACAAGAAGAAACTTCACAATGGAGAAAGCAGGATACAAGGGACCAGCGAGATGGCTCAGTGGTCTAAAGCGCCTGCTCAGGCAAGCTTACACAACAGCAGGGACCACAATTGCATCCCCAGCACCACTTGCTGTGCCAGCCCCACCCCCAGGGCAGGCTGAGCCAGCTATTAAAAAAAAAAGAAAGCAAGATACCTTAACCAAAACCACTATGAACAATAATGAGACAAAGCAACACCTTCCCAAAAATGCTTCCTCTAAACCTGGGCCTGAAGAAATTATAAGGCAAATGCAAATTTTATAGTACATCTGATCTATACTATTAAAAATGAACATCAATAAAAAATATAGAAAACTGCCTTCATTTTGTATGGCCTCTTGAGACAGGGTCTCACTTTGCAGCTCAAACTGGTCTTGAACTCACTATGTACCCTATGCTTGCTTAAATATGCAGAAATGCTCCTGCCTCAGCCTTCCAAGTGCTAGAGTTACTAGAATATATTAAAAACTAGAAATACACCTCAGCATAATAAATGGTCATGGATGGGATGGAGAGCGTGTTGCTACAAAGTATGTCTTTGTGATGGTTGGTGAAATGTGACTTAAATTTTGTGTATTAGACCATACAACTGTATCTGTAGTGTTTTCTAAATTTGATTAAGTGGAAATTATTATATTAGAGAAAGTTTTCATTCCTAGATAATGTGTGCTATAAATAGTATCTCTGGGCATGGTAGTGCAAGCTTGTAAACTTGCAATCCCAGCACTCGGGAGGCTGAGATGGGAGGATCTATGCAACTGCAAGGCCAGCCTTGTATACAGAATGCAGTAAGTTCAAGGCCAGCCTCATCTACATAGTGAATCCTTGCCTCAAAAATGAAAACCAAAATAAACAAAAAAGGATAGCACCAAATGATTAAACAGTATTAACAGTAACAATGCTTCTGGAATGTACATGTACACACATATCACATGTAAAAAGAAAAACAAATGGCAAATACGACAAAATAACAATTAAGGGCTGGGAATGTAGCTCTGTAGTAAAGTACATGCTTACATGCATTACACTCTGGATTATCATCAGTATTGTAAAAACAGAAAATACAATAATTTAGAAGAAGTGCAAATAAAAGTTTATATGGAGCAAAAACCAATTTTAAAAATAGAAAACAGAAAAAAAATTGGTTTACCATTTCTCTCTTACTTGACTAGCCCCCCAAATCAGTTTGTATAGTAGATGAAATCAACACACTGCAAAGTGGAACTATTAGTAAGTACAACTCAGAAATCCAAGTCTGACTTTCTAATGGTATAAAATAAGAAGACTGTTGGTCAGAGAAAGAGCCTAATGTCTAAGGCCTACCTGGCAAGCATGAGGACCTGGGTTTGATCCCCTGTCGAGCCAGCCAGTGCTCCACCAAAACTAGGCATGGTGACACACACCTGTAATGCCAGCACTGGGGAGGCTGAGGTAGGAGGATCACTACAAGCCTGGGCTGTGCAGTGAGACCCTGCACCAAATTAATTAATTAATTTTAAAAATGTTCCCTGCTGATAGAATCAAATGTTAAATACAGGGTATGGACTACGTCTGAAGATATTTAGCAACTGCAAAATGCAGAATTATATCTGAATGTTTTGTAAAATGTAAAGTAGACCTATTACCAGAGAAAAAACTGAGAATGTGAATGGACGAAAAGTATGCTCCAAAAATACACAAATATGTTTCCTGCTGGTAACTAAGGCTGACGCTAAAGATTATGAGCTAGACATCACCTATCATCCCTTTAAAAAAGAAAATAATAATAACCTATGTGCTCTAATAAAGAGAAACTTGAGTGGTACATAGAATGTCTCCTCAGATTAAATAATAGCAATTGCCTCTGAATCTTGAAAAATAGGGCCAGGGAGATAGCTCAGCAGCATGAGTGCTTGCCTGGCAGGAACAAGGTCCTGAGTTCAGTCCCTAGCACTGAGTCCAATCCCCAGTGCTTAAAAAAAAAAAAAAGAAAAAAGAAGATGTTGCATTAGACAAAACAACTATTAGCACTGCTACTTTTACAGGATTTATGTATTAACTCCTCTATGCAAACTTTCATAGGCCAAGAAAATCCTAAATATGAGGGTATATATTCATAAATTCAATAAAACAAACAGCATTTCATTCAGGGAGAGTATTATAAAGTCCTATACAAACACAGTAAGAGAGCTTTTCTATTAAGAATAACCAAAGGAAAATTTATTCCTAGTTAAGTTTTTAAAATCCAAAGGATATGCCGGGCATGGTAGTGCATGCCTATAATCCCAGCACTAGGGAGGCTGAGGCAGGAGGATCAGTGCAAGTTCAAGACCAGCCTGGGCTACAAAAGTGAGCTCAAGGCCAACCTAAACTGCATAGCGAGACCCTGCCTCAAAAAAAAGAAAAAATAAAATAAAATAAAATCCAAAGGATACAATCAGGATGAGCTATAACTTGGTAGTTCATTTACTCTTGTCCCCTTTCACTGAAGCAGGGTTCTTGTTACCTTCTGTAAAGCTCAGAGACAAAGTATTAGGTGTGTCCAGGCTCTGCTTAGAGGTCACAGGTGCAGCTTAAGCAGGTCCCCCTAGACCAGATGTCAACTAGAGGTTTTGTTCTGGATGTAGCCTTGACCAACATGTTAATGCCGCATTAAACCATTTATCTCAGAAACTAAATTGGTTTCATTACAATATTTACATCGACTGTTCTCAAACTTTGGTATAAGGATTACCTGAAGCATTTTTTCTAGAATTCCAAATGTCAGGCTACCTAAAACCATCGATAAATCTTAGCATCACTGAAAGGGTACAACTAAATAGTATATGCCTTATGATACAATAAAAAACAAAACACTACTTAGAAAGTATACCTAAAGTATTGAACCTACACACTATGGAGCATAAGATCTGTCAGTTTTCAAGAAATAGCAAGGGACAGAAGAACAAGTTAACTGACACTAAAAGGAAGCGATCAAACCCCGAATTAAGGGCATCCTCCGTGACAAACAGTCTAATCATTTAAATAAGTCAATGGCATGATGGAGAATATGAAAAAGGAACTCCTATGGGACTTAACAAAGTTAATAGGCAATACGTCAAAAACAATACATTCTGTTTTTTTTAAAACTTTATTTATTTGGGGCTGGGGAGATAGCTCTGAGGCACAAGTGCCTGCCTGGCAAGTGCACGGTCATGAGTTTGAACCCTGGTCCCGCAAAAAAAAAAAAAAAAAAAAACTTTATTTATTTGTGTATGTATGTATGTATTTATTTATTTATTTATGGACAGCTCAGCCTGCCCTGGGGGTGGGGATGGCATGGCATGTGGTGCTGGGGATTGAACATGGTCCCTGCACTTGCCTAAGGTTGCCTAAGCAGGCACATTAGACCACTGAGTTATCTCACCAGCCCCCAAAAAACAATACATTCTTGCTGAGGTCACAGCAGAAAATTCTACTGCACTAAGTGGTAGATTCCTAGAGACATTAATCCATTTTCTTTTTAATCTTTATTTATTTGGTTCAAGGTCTCCCTATGCAGCTCAGACTCGTAGTGATTCTCCTGTCTCTGCACTAGGATTACAGGAGTATGCCACGATACCAGGTTTCAGTGGTCAACATGACACAGGTTCCGGGGGTTGGCATGGCATAGCATTTAGTACCAAAGATTGAACCCAGGTTGGGCTTAGACCATATGTATATGTATATGTATGTACGTATGTATGTATGTATGTATGTATTTGGGTGTTGCAGGGCTCACTAAGCAACTCAAACTCATAATGATACTCTTGTTTTCAGGTTCCCCAGTACTGAGATAACAGGTAAGACCCACCACACCCACACTCTGGCTCAGCCTGTCCAGGGCGCAGGACCAGCACAGCATGTGGTGTTGGAGATTGAGCATAGTCCCTGCACTTGCCTAAGCAGGCGCTTAGTCTGCTTAGTGATCTCACCAGCCCTGATCCCATTTTAAAAATATAATTTTTGCCGGGCATGGTGGCACACATCTGTAATCCCAGCACTCGGGAGGCTGAGGCAGGAGGATTGGTGCGAGCTCGAGGCCAGCCTGGGCTACAAAAGTGAGCTCAAGTCCAGCCTGAACTGCATAGCGAGAACCTGTCTCAAAAAGACAAAAAAAAAAAACAAACATA
>PVJA010058449.1:0-10077 GCA_004027025.1 Myocastor coypus
TTTTCCTTTTTTTTTTTTTCTAAGCAACATCAATAAGGAGGTGGGTCATGCCCACACACTGTACTCTGTAGAACGATTGTGAGGACAACATGCAATATGTCAGCTTTCCAAAAAAAAAAAAGGGGAAAAGAAAAAGAACAAAAGAAGTAATGTTGATTTAAAAGGGTTAATGTTTAATTGTTTGATTAATCTTATATACCTACATGCATTAATCTAAACTGATCTGATGATGAAAATATGCAATATAACCATTATTAAATTTAAACAATAAAAATATTAAATTAAAAAAAGATTGGTATAATCAGTAAGTGTCTGTTGTATTTTCATTGGAAATGTGAAGAGAGAAAGTAGCCTAGAATAAATCAGTGAAAACTGTGGCTCGTCACTTCAGGGGGGTCATTGGAAGTGACTTTTCAGTGCCTTTTGACCATTTAGCAAAAGATATTTCTTTTTGAGCAACATGATTATGCTAGATTGTAGAGTTCTGCATTAAAGTAGCTGTAGTAACCATCTGTTAATAATCTACATAAATGTATATGTATTGTTCTTCTCCATTTCAGTGGCTTATGGCATATAGTTCTCAGCAATACCTACTTCCTTCCCAAACAATAAAATCTCACTACATTTTACTCAATCAAAAAGTTTAGATATTCACCAATTTTTAAACCAGCATCATTAATATACAAGGCTAAAGCTAGTAAGGTATAATATAATTCTCTTCTGAGATTCTGCCTCTGTTTAGCTTGATGCTCTGCTGTATGAAAAACAACATGATTAAAAATAAAGTTTCTAGCAGAAAAGTCTTACAACAAGGTATAAAAAGGAAAGCCATGTTAATATCCTGAGATGTAGAAGGCTCAAGTCAACAGCCTCTGATAATGACAGATGAGCAGCACTTTGGAAGGCTGAGAACAACGAATCGCTAGAAGTCCAGTCTATGTGGTGAGACCCTATGCACCCTGTACACCCTGTCCTAAATACAGAAAAGAAGAAAACTCACAAAGAACACATAAGCAAATAATAAAGTTTTTGATGACAAGTAATACATAAAATCAATATTTTAAAAATTTTGATGTAAAAGTATCAGGGCCTTTCTAGTCAAAAGAATGAGTTGAAGTGACAACGTGGAGTTTATATGAGAGGACTGTGACCCGAGTCCAAGCCTGCCGCATTGTGCCCTCCTGACGTCCTTTCTCGTTCTGAAGATTGTAAGTGAAATCTGTTTTGCAGGACTGACTAGGCAATGAAATGACACAATTGTTGAAAAAGGACTTGCGAATTCCAAAATTTGCACTATATGAGTGTTAATCCTTGATAATGCTGATCTTTTGGGTAATGGGAAGAGAAAGAAAAAGTCTATGCTAAGCCCCGTCTGTGTACCTGAATTAATGCCTGGCCTGCATCACAACTGTCCCCAGAGACAAAGGTTGCTCTGCATATTTTATCAGTGAAGAGAGTGAGAGATGGGGCAATCTGCTCAGAGTCACGGATTGGAGAAATTGGTGCGATTGACTCTGAAGTCTGTGTGTTCCTGTTCGACACCACTTGCTAATGTACAGTCACGTGGAATTGGTACACTGCAAGACCTCTGCTTTCCCTGGTCTCTTCTTTCTAATGTGTGGAGTTGCAAAATCTCTCCCAGAGTACACTGGGTCTTGAAGGGTGAATACATCTCCAAGCTAGTATTGAGGGAGGACTTCAAGGGGGAGGAGGAGGAGGCGGCAATTATTCTCAAATTCAGAGACTTGAGAGAGGGCATGTTGTGCCCAGGGGCTTGCCAGCAAGCTAGCATAAACTGTGTTCCTGTCGTGCGTGCGTGCTGGAGGAGGAACTGTGAGAGAAGACGGTGTTAGGGTAGGAAGCTTGAGATGTAGGTAGGGCTAGGAGATCAGGAGAGGAATTGTAAGGCTCCCTAAGAACTCTGGAATGAATTTTGCTGCAGATAGAGAGGTATCGCTGAGGCCCTCATGATGAGGGAAAATATAAGAGCACAGTATACATTTAAAAATAGTACTAGGGTAGGTGTTAATTAAATTTTTCCTATCAATTCTAATAAAATAAATTTGACAAAATATTCGATCTAGAAAAAGAAGGTGCAATTTAGAGGTCCTCATGGTTATGGCCAGTTGTCTTTTATGGTTCCCAATGTAGTACCCACTTCATAGAGTGGACCTCACGCTCATTTTCTGGTGTTATAGTTCTCTTTTGCACTACTTCATTTATCTCAGCATTCATTCATTTTGCTCAAATCACAGAGGCAAAGATGGATTGTTTCGGTATCCATAAAGCAATACATCTCATTGGCTCAGTGGAAATGAAATTAATGTGATCATCAGGTGGGTCCAGCCGAGCAGGGGACTGGGACCACACCCAATGGCTCTGGAGACTGAATGTACAAATAATGTTCGGATCTGTATTCCAAGATCTCCAGTGGCTGCCTGGAGCCACAGGTCCTATCGAACGCTCTGTGTAGGAAACCCCCTGATGCAGCGGTAGTTGGACTGATAACCAAGGCGGCTGCTAAGTGACTGGTCAGCAGGTAGAACATACTGCAGGCAGACAGAAAGAAGGAAATCATGTCCCCGAGTGGGGCAGGGTGGACAATACACGGTGGCATGAGATGTTGTCACAGTACCCAGAATGGTGTGCAGTTTAAGGCTTGGGAATTGTTTGTTTCTGGAATTTTCTAATTAATACTTTTGAACCTCGGTTGCTGGTGGTGGATAATAAAACCTGTATAAAATCAGCTGCAGGCAAGTGGTGGGGAAGGCTGCTGTGTAGAAGCAGAGTTCGGACCCGAAACTTGCAGAAAATGCTCTCAGCAGGTCACGCCACAGCACCCAGCACCCAGTCCTGGACGCCGAGCCACGGCCTCTGTGGCAGCGCTCCCCCGAGGAGAACGGCTCCGCCATGACGGGTGGCTTCCTACTTCCTCTCCATGCTTCCAGTGTAACCCTCTGCAGAGAAGGCTGGCGAAGCTCCCCTCGCCCTCGCCCTCACCTGGAACACCCCTTTTCAAACGTTGCTCCACCGTTGCCTTGCCCACGTCGCCCCTTTCTCTCCACCCCACCTCCCTACCTGCTTTTGGGTCCCTTCCGAGAGCAAGGGGTGGTGGCTGATTCTTTTGCTGCGGCAAGCTTTGAATGGGTCACTTTGCTTGTCCTTATTTGGTGAACCCCAGCTGATTTCCTCAGGTTCCTTCTGTGAACTCACGTTGTGACTGGGTGGTGCTAGGTCCAGGGACTGTCGCTGCAATCTCACTGCTTAGAGCGTTTTGCACTAGTATCCGAATGCTTTCTTTAAATGCAAGTCTTATCATGACAACACAAAGACTAAGGGCAAATAATGAATTCATACTTAGATACGAATTGTATATGATAATCCAAAAGGTGGCACAAATACATACGTGTGTATGCAGACTAAAGCGAAGTTTATATGTGCAGTGTGTCTGTGTCACTAAGTGCGGGATCAGTGGGGGTGCTGAAGCCTGGCCTTGCGCTGCCTCGACTGGCTTCTTGCTTTATCCTCTTTGGCTTTTCTGGCTATTTGACTTTGAATGTTCTCAGTTGCATGCTAGCAAGTGCAGCTCCTCTGTTAGCTGCCCAGGAATGGCCTTTTCTGTGGTTTGTCCCTCAAGGGTCCCTGTGTTGCCAGCTTGGCCTCAGTGTGAAAGGCAGGGTAGACGTCAAGGCATCTGAGGCGCAGTGGAGAGCTGTTTGGCTGTTGGTGGTGCTGACCCCAGAAGACATCGATCGCCGTGGTTCTCTTGGGCCCTCCCAGGGGCATTGCTACGAAAGATGAGCAGAAGCTCCCTGCCCACGTCTTGCCTGAGCTTCCCACGTGCCCCTGTCTGCCGTGGGGTCCTCGTGGAGCTCACACCTTCCATTTTGGACTTCCAGCCTCCAAAACTGTGAGCAAAAAACCCTCCTTCTTTATAAGCTACCAGACTCAGACATTTTATTATAACAATGAAAAACAGATGATAACAGCTTCTGTACTTAAGAATAGTAATAGTAGTAGGGTTATAAAACTATAAAAACTGACATTAGGAAATTTACTGCTGGGCTGGGGATCTAGCTCAGAGGCATAGGCATCGGCCTGACAATTTCAAGATCGTATGTTTATTTCCAGATCCCTTTCTCTCCCCGAAATAAATGGAAGTCACTGCTTGTTTTATTTTTTTATTATTGTGTTTAAATCCCAATTAACTTCATTAGTGAGTAGATTGATTCATGCAAACTACCTATATTCCTATACACACTACAAATGCATGCACATAAATACATATATCCATATACATACAGAGACCAGAGTGAGGCTGTAGGCAAATATTTATTGCTTGCCTTAAGTAAAAAAATGCCTTCCAACTGTGAATAAACTGATTCTGTGCATAAACTTTGAATTTTGAGATTTTTCACAAACCTTTTAAATGTCCATTTTTCATCATCATGTGGACTTACCCAATTCTAAGGGATTTTTATCAGGCTTGTAGCGTTTTGCCTTTTCCTCCTCTCCTTTTCTTCTGCTTCTTCTCTTCTCTTTCTATAAATCTTTTGGCCTCCCATGCCTGCGTCATAGGCGGATGCGAAGATGAGAAATCGACATTCTCAGAGACAACAGCGAAGGGGCGATGTATGTAATAAGCTACTCTACTGGACTTAAGGCTGATAACTCTGGGATAATTTGAATTTGCAGATGGCTTTTGCCACAAGTTTAAAATGTTTTCTTATCTTTCGTGTTTGCTAATGGAAAATGTGATTGGTACTTTTGGTTATTGCTTTTATTTTATTTTTTAAATGGTCTCTTTGTGATAGGGTCTTGCTATGCAGTTTAGGCTGCCCAGGCTGACCTTGAGATCACAGCAATCCTCCTGCCTCAGCCTCCTGAGTTCTGGAATTATAGGCATGCACCACTATGCCTAATAAGTTACTGATTTTTTTTTTTTTTGGAACCAGGGATCGAACCCAGGACCTTGCACTTGCAAGCAGGTGGTTGTGCCCCTGAGCTATCTCCCTGGCCCTATGTTATTGATTTTTGATAATTTTTTTCAAATGCTATGCTTGGCTCCTTGAATCGCTGTTCCCTGAAAACAGAGATGATGACCTCTAGAATTAAACGTACAGCCGGGCTGCTGGGAATCCTGGGAACATACACTGTCTTCTCAATAAACTTTGCTAGAAGGTTTTAGGTTAGACACAAACACATTTCTTAGGAAGAAGCCCACTTTCATAATCTCGTTTCCCTGTTGTTGACTGGCCTACAGGACCACACTGTTAGACTTGGAGTCTGGGGCCCGGCTGGGCCTCCGAGGCCAGCCGTGGTCAGTGTGTAGCGGCGCTTGCGTTTGCCTGGCTGTGGAGCTGGTGTCCCCTCTGTCCAGGTCTGCGCCCCAGCCAGACCCACGCGCTGCGGGTTTGCTTGTGTCCACCTACCGCTGCCTACGTGGCATCTGCACTGCAGACAAAGGCTGTCTCTGGGTCCTTAACCGTTCTCCCAGAGCAACTTGCTTTGGATACTTAAGAAAAGAACAATTGAGACAAGAATATTCTTTCAGAGTACAAATGCGCTTTTAATCATTTTTTATTAAGCTCCTACAGAGACCAACTTAAAGAGAGCTCTGCTTGAAATTTAATTTGTCTCTCAGGCATTCTGACAGGGATTACCAGGCAGAGAACTGGTCTGGAATGACACTGTGGGACGAATGTCTGTGCGCATGCGTGGTACTGGGAAGAAGAATGAACATCTGGGTGGGCTCCTCGTCTTCGTGCTGACTCTCTCTCAGCACCTTCCACAGTGCACACGTGGCATAGAGCTGGTGCTGCACACGCAGGCTCAGCCAATGAACATGCTTAGCACTGACAGGTTCTCTCCCAGCACACTCAAAATGGTGTAATTGAAGTATAATTAGCGTATAAGTAGGTGAGTATACTTAACGTATACAACTGACAAGTTTGAAAACGTGGGTGCAGCTTTGATACCATCACCACAATCAAAGTAAAAAAGTGCATCCATGTCCCAAAGTCTGCTTGCAGTTTTTAACCTTCTGTATGTGCATGAAGAATATTTAACATAAAACCTACCTCCATAACCAACTTCTAAGTGTACAGTTCGGTGTTATGAACTATAGGTGCAGGGCTGGCAAGACGGTTCAGTGGTCTACAATGCCTGCTTAGGAAAGCTTAGGCAACGGCAGGGACCACGGTTGGATCCCCGGCGCCACATGCTGTGTCAGCCCCACCCCCAGGGTAGGCTGAGCCGGCCATAATACAATACAATGCAATACAATACAGCACAATACAAAACAAACACTAGAGGTGCTATGCTGTCTAGCAAATGTTGACATTCATTTTATATATCTGTAGCTTTATACCTATTGACTAGGTATAGATGGTCTTTGACCTATAAAGGAGTTTGTCCCAATAAACATATTGTAATTAGAAAGTGCCATATTGAAATACATTTGAAATACCTCCTGAACACCATAACTTAGCCATGCAGCACATTGGAGAGGTTGCATTGTGCACCCTCTTGGTTGTGTGGCCAAGTGGGAGCTGCGATTTTCTTCTACTGCCCAGTAGCATGACACAGGATTGTGCTCCAAGCCTGGGGAATCTATGAAACTTCAGAGCGTGGCTCCTACTGAACATTCATCCCTTCTGCATCATCACAAAGTTGAGAAGTTATTCAGTGGAACCGCTATACGTTGGGGATGGTCTCTACGATGGAATATTAAGCAGCTTTAAAAAGAAAGTCGGTTTTTCCATTTGGCCCAGAGCTAGAAATTTTATGTTAAATGAAATAGTTGAAGTAAGTTAGTCAGAGAATGGCAAACGCTGCATGATCCTATTGATGGGAGGTAGCAAAAATGGTCAAATTAGGGCAGCAAAATAGTATATAGGATGCTGGCAGACAGAGGATAGAGGGTGAAGGAAATGGGAATTGTGCCAGGGGCGCAAGGTTAATATATGTTTTAGAGACCTTCCAGCTGCCTTTGCTATGGCTCTCCTCTCACTCCTCACCGCAGCACTTCACCATGTTTATCATTACCCGCATTTCATGGTTGAAGATTCCCGAGCTTGGACAGACTGAAGCCCGTGGAAGAGCTGTGTTAGTATCTCAGTTCTGTTGGACTCTGCGGCTGTGATCTTGGGCGAGTGACTTCACCATTCTACTGCTGTGCTCCTATTTGTAAAGTGGGAAAACTAAGAGGTAATTTGGAGCATTCTTGTGAGAGCTCAGCAGAGCACACACAGAGGCTCACCACATATCTGACAACAGTGAGACTTAGGAGGTTTAACTACTTTTAGGCCTGTTATGGTTTATGTCTAGTTGTCCTCCCAAAGCCTCATGCAATCATGGAACAGGGACTTCTGTAGATTGAGACTTGATTCATGAGTCACTGGGATTATGTGTCTTAGAGATTATCGGTCTGAGTACTGTTGGTAATTACAGGTGTGGCCTGAGGCGGATAGGCTAAAGCAGAGAGACAGAGAGACAGACGGCGCTGTTGCTCTCTGCTCTCCTGGTTGGTCAATTGCCTTGGTCGCCATTGTTGCTGTTCCACCGCCACGAACTGCTGCTCTCTGCCCTGTGCCACTCTGCCTTGGAGCCTGCCGAGTATGGACTGAAACCTCCAGTAACTGTGAGCTAAATAAACCTTTCCTTCCTTCATTTTGGGTGTCAGGTACTTGTCCCAGCAATGACTAAAAAGTAACTAAGACAAGGCCCAACCACAAGTAAAGGACCTGGCACTCAAACCAAATTTACCTAGCACTAAGACTGAAAGAAAGATAAAGGCCTGGGGGTGTGTGTGTGGGTGTCACAATCTGATTAGGAGATTAACACTGATGTTTATTTTATGGGGTGCTTTTGGTTGAAAATTCTTTGCAGAAATCATGGCAGTGGTAGACATGCGCCATTTATATAAAGAATACTTGAGACCAAAGCAGCTCTTTGTGTTGTGTACTTTTGTAGAAATCTATTTTTAAAGATTGTGATTTAGAAATGTTTGTCTATTTTCTGTCCATACTGATCAATCAATTAAAAAAAAAATTGTTTTCTAGCTATAAGCCTTGCAGAAGTGACTTTTCTGGCCCCGTGTGCTGTTGTTAACCTTCCTAAGAGCGACTAGACTTCGCTGACCAGAACCGGCTGGCTGTCATTCTTTGAGACAGGATGCTAATTTTTAAAAATAGTGTACGCAGGTGTATTGGAAGGAAACAATGAGTGTTTCCTTATTAAATTAGAACCAGTACTCACTGAGATACACAAAGAATAAAAGATTTCCTAGTCATGCTGACTACTAATGTAACTGTTTTTCAAAACAAATTTAATAAACACCTAAAACTGAATCGTTGCTGACTCTGAAAAATCTTACCTGGTGACTCGTAAGGGAGGTCTTTAAAATTTCATGAAACAATAAAAACTTCAGCGTTCAGACGGAAGTTAGCCGTGTAACTGCAGTATCATACAAAGCCATCGTATAAAAGCAAGCACCAAACATTCACTATGCAATTCATAAGTCAGGGAATGGGCTCTGCGTACCTGAACTTGAGACTCACTTTCCATAAGATGCACTCCTCTGTAAATTCCTTTGTTCTGAACAATGTAGCTACCCTTTGAGGTTTTTTGCTGACTTGTAGCTTAGGAAATGACTTACTATGTGGTATGCCTATTGTGACTTAAAGTGCATTGTTATCTCTTGGTCTTCATTTCATATCCTTTAACACAGACAGAATAAGTACCCCTTGGTGAGAAAATGTAGAAAATGTCATGCTAAGTAGGAAAGATTGACTAAGTGAACAAAAGCAATCATTATTTTGGAACACCACATGAGCTGGAGCTTACCATATGGCCCAGGCTGGTTTCAACACGGTAGCCCTCCTGCCTCAGGCTGCTCTGTGCTGGGATTACAGGTATGCACCATCACACCCGGCTAACACTTAGTTTTTAAAGAATTAACAATAGTTATACATAAGTAGGAGATACAGTATGATATCTCAATAATATGTATCTACTAAATCAGCTAATTAACATACCCACCACCTCAACCACTTACTGCTTCTTCATATTGGGAACGTTTAAGACCTTTTTTTTTCTTTTTTCTTTTTTGTGATTTTGTAATTGTTTTTTTATTTTATTTTTTTCTTGTTTCAGAACTTTTGTTTGTTTATTCATTCATTTTCATGGCTGGCTTGGCCTGCTCTGAGGGCAGGGCTGGCACAGCATGTGGTGCCAGGGATCAAACCGCAGTCCCTGCAGCTGCCTAAGCTTTCCTAAGCAGGCGCTTTAGACCACTGAGCCATCCTGCCAGCCCCTTAACATCCTTTCTACTTGCTATTTGGAAATTATAATTAACTACTATGACCATAGTTATCCTATGGTGCTGTAGAATATTAGATGTCTGCTTTCTGGTAGCTGAAGGCCATTACATGGGTCGTACTGATTCTCAGGAGAGCTCCAGTTACTTAGGCTCTGACATGCAGCTTTCCTTTGCATCCTTTATAAAGGTAAGGATAGTTATACATGCTTCGTAGCCTTTAAAGAATTATCAGTGGGCGTTTGCAAGGATGCATTTGCCAAGGAGTTGTTACGATGGATGCTGCTGGCATCCCGGTGAAATGATGTTCTAGCTGAATGCCCATAAATACAGGTGGGTGCTCATTACCAGGGTGGATTATGTAATCAGCAAGTTCATAGGGCACCAGATGCACCGTGTGCATCGATTACTTATTTGGGTACAATTGGCATCACTCTGCTGTCATCTGCGATGTAGACCTGCTGCAGGAAGATGGAGACATGTTTTTATGTCTTCCTAGAGGAGAATTTCTGAAGGCTATATATATTTTCTTGGGTCAGCACGGGATATGCACCACCCCTGATTTAGAGAAATGAGAACTTGGGCTAATTCAGAACAAATGGGAGGGCAGTTCTGCTGCTGTACGGAGGATCCAGGTCCCATCTCTCTGTTCATTTGTTACTAGCTTCCTCCACTGACTACTTGGTTTCCTGGTGAGATTCCCAGGGCCGTCCCAGCTCACTCCCTGAAGGTGTACATCCTCTCTCTTGGTCGAGTGT
>PVJA010058450.1:0-10076 GCA_004027025.1 Myocastor coypus
GGAGAAGGAGGAGGAAGAGGGGGAGGAGTCAAAGGAGGAGGAGGAGAGGGAGGGGGAAGCGGTGAGGGAGGGGGAAGAGGAGAGGCTGAGGGAGAGGCAGGAGGACAAAGGGAAGAGGATGGAGAAAGCAAGAGAAAATGAGTAAAAGGAGATGCCCGAGAAGAACCCATCTCTGTGCTTTCTAGGAATGCAAACGTCCTGGGATCAGTGACTAGCTTATTGCGCGAATGTGCTCCACTTGCACAATATGGCGAGGATGCTCGTCTGTACTGTTTTGTTCTTTTTCATCACCAGTGTGCACCTCAGCTAAAATAGTTTCACTGTCCTAGGCCAAGGTCCTCTTCCTGAAGCATAGCTATACTTTCTGTCTCTCAAACGCGCCTCTTGTTATGAACAGAAAGCTGGCGCTTCGGATGTACAGCCTCGGTTCCCTCAGATCCCGGGCATCGAATTGGGTCTTTCTGTATTTATCTATTTTGTCAGAAGTCCCGGATTTCCTGGGGCAGGGGCTTGTCTCAATGTGGACCCTATTTCTGGTCATAGGTCCGTGCGTTATAACTCAAGAGACCTCAGCTTGGTACAGGTCTCTGCCACTTCCAGAATCGAGGCGGCTTTCTAAATACAAGATGGCTTCTCTTCCAGGCAACCCATCCCCCACCTGTTCAAAAACAAGGCCCGCCAGTAGACGGGCCAAACCGAGGGGAGCCCCTTTGCCTACAAGAGAGAAACAGTCTTGTTAGTCAACATTCATGGACCCAGATTTGATGCCAGAATACTCGAAAATTACCTTCAGTCGCAAGACTCAGAGACGAGACACCAGCCGTGGCTGCTGGCACCCAGCGGAAGCAAGGCAGAAAGGAGGGAGAAGCATATCCACTTATACTTCCGGGTCACAGTTTATGGGCGTTAACTATGGGGTCAAGTTCTTAAAGGAACATACCGTTTTGAAGGCAGTACCTCGGCATTACACATACGAGGACCTCCAGAAAAAGCCTCACTTCGTCTCTGCGAAGGAAGTCTTTTCATGTGGATGATTGTCAAGTCCCATGGCCAGAAGCGAGATCTGTGAGCCTGCCTATGTTGGGCACGGTCCCTTTTGTGAACACTCAGACTGGTTTGCCTATGACCACCACCCTAGTGAATCAGAGCCCCGCCCATTTCTTTGCACATCAAAATTGAGGATCAGTTCTCTGAGTACCTCTCGGAGTGAGTATCCGCTTATTATGCTTATAGAGCCACCCTCTGACTGTATTTTAAGTATCTTTGCTCTTAAAAATTGATGCCGCTCTAAGAGCTAGAGGGATAGCTCACTGAAGTGCCTGCTGGGGCAAGCGCAGGGACCAAGATTCAATCCCGCTGTGCCAGGCCCATGACATGCTGAGCTGGCCACCTAGACTTAGCATGATCGTGCATGCCTATCCCAGCACTGCGGAAGCTGAAAACAGGAGGATCACTATGAGTTATAGCTGCCTATGAGACTCTTTGCAAAAATAATAAAATAATAAAATAATAATAATAATTTATGCTGCTCTGGCTACACATAGCCTCTCACTTCCCTGAGAATTTTCTAGGCTGAAGTCTGCCAGACAGCTGTGTTTGGATCTTTCTGGAGCCCATATCAGAACTTTATGGAGTCTCTTCACAGGGATCTCTTCAGAGAAGTTGATTGGGTGGAGCTGTGATCACTCTTGTGACTAAACTTGCTTTGCATGTGAACCTACTGCTCTGACATGGAAGTGTTGCCTCTTTGATAATTTTTAGTTGGAATGCAGAGGGATTCTCATCTTATCAGGAGCTGAAGAATAGACAGGACATGACAAAATGCTGGCTGATTCCTTCTACTTGTGCTCTTTTTATTTGTATTTATCAGAGCCTGATATCCTTCCTGCTATTGAAGCCACCTCCCTTTCAGTGCAGGATGCTTCCTGTATTTTGGAATGGTTGTCTCCCTTTTTATTCATAATAGACCTTACGTGGATTTTACTCTCTTGACTGAACACTTCCAGGGAAATCTATGGCACATGAGTGCAGTTATGTTGAGAAACTGCAACACAAGCCATCTCTCCCAGAAACTAAATTCATAAACCGATTTTTTTTTTCATGGCTGGTTCAGCCTGCCCTGGGGATGGGGCTGGAGCAGCATGTGGAGCTGGGATCGAACCACTGTCCCTGTGGTAGCGGAAACTTTCCTAAGCAAGTGCTTCAGACTGCTGAACCTTCTTGTCTCACTGGCCCAAAATCTACCTTTTTGTTACCAATGAATTCTAAGTGGTGTCAAAGGAAACTGACAAATATTTTTATAATTTGTAAGAAAGATTTAACACCAGACATCTGTTTAAAAATAGAACAATCACAATTAGCAGTTAGAAAACAATTAAGAAAAAAACACAGTACTGTATTTTCAAGATTTATTTAATTTCCACGTATTAAGTTGTCTATTATTCATATATATATTTTCAGACCAATTGGGTAGGCTTTTTTATGTGTTCTTTTTTTGTGTGTGTGTGGTGCGGGGGATTAAACTCAAGACCCTGAACTTGCCAGGCGAACACTTATTCTATTAAGCTATCTCCCCAGCCATTTATGTGTTCCTTTTTTACTCAAAATCGTATTTTGAAAACAAATGTGAATGCTATAAATCACAAAGATATGATAATTAAATATATCAATAAAGAAGTTTCTGTCTTTAGTGAAAACACAGAAGAAACTAGAGGACATTATGTTAAGTGAATTAAATCAGCTTCAGAAAGGCAAATAGTTTATGTTCATTTTTACATATAGAAAGTTAAGAAAAAGCTGTTAATTTGAATATAGCATACTGAACACTAGAAGTTAGGAAATTTGAGGACAGGGTGGATCAAGTGAGCTGTATTTGATTCAAGCATGTTGTATGCATGTGTTGAAATGTCAGATTGGAACTCAATAATCTGTGTAGTTAACACATGTTAATAAAAATTAAAATTAGTGGGCCAGGGATTTAACTCAGCAGCACATGCATCTGCTGACAAATGAAAGGTCCTCAGTTCAGTCCCTGGTGCTGCCAGGAATTAGGCCTTGGGATATAGCTCATTGGCACAAATGCCTACTTGGCAAGTATAAGGTCCTGAGTTCAATTCCCAGTACAAAAACAAAAGCAAATATAAAAAATGATTACAGTTAAGTAAAATGTTTGTTACAAATATTTCACAATTTAGGGGCTTGCTGGTTTAAGTGCTTGTGTGGGCAATCCCAGTCAGGCACAGTGGACAGCAGTTAGATCTCAGACCAACCTTTAAGGCAGCCTGACACAACCAAAACAAAAATCCTTTTCAAATTTTGGGCTGGCCAAATAGCTCATTGGGTTAAAATGCCTGCAAGCAGACACAGGTCTGGGGTTCAATCCCAGGGCCTGCCATGCTGCACCACCTGGGGGGGCTGAGACTGCAGTTGAAACTGGGTGTGGCAGTGTGAACTTGTAATCCTAGCTCTTGGGAGGCTGTAAACAGGCGGATCACTATGAGTCTGATCTATCGGTGAGACCGTGAACACCCTGTAAACCATTCCCTAAAATTAAAAAAAAGCCAAATATTTCACAACTTATCCTTGATCATTAATACTAAAAGCCCATAATGCTAATAATAATCTATGATTCAGGGAGCACCTAGGTTATTTCAGGAAGCAAGTGTGCACCATGGAATAGGAATAATGAGACAGCACAAGGGAAAATCACTTGGGTTGTGTTGCATAGTTCTTTCTATTCGGGTGGCACTGGACTCAAGAGAGCACTTAGTGCAGAGCCCATAGAAGGGCCATTCCTTGGTGGGACGTCAAGCATACAAGTCAAACCCCATAATGAGTGAATCAAGAAATGCCAAGAAAAACACAAATGATATTTTTAATTGTGACAGATAACAAATAATCTAAATTTTTTAAAGGCTTAATGACTACACAAAGATGAAACTCTGATTTCATCATGCCATGCAAGCATTAAAAGTAATTTTGTATGGTCGAATTTATTTTTCAAGTAACTTGGTCTGTTTCTGTCTCTGTCTCTGTCTGTCTCTCTCTCTCTCCATATATATATATATATATATATATATATATATATATATAATAGAAACATACACCATAATTATTAATTAACTTTTAAATAGAAGAATACTAAATTCATGATACTGGGACATAAATAATAATAATGCTTTATGTACTGATATGTTTTCAAGCCAAAATATAATTAAGAAACAAAAGAATGCTGGAATGCTGGCTTACATTTTCCTAAACATCTTTAATGTTCATTGGAAAATTTAGCCATATATATATATATATATATATATATATATGTATATATATATATACATATATATATATATACATATATATATATACATATATACATATATATGGTTTTAATTCTTATTGACTTATTTGACACAGGGTATTGCTATGAAGTTCAGATTCATACTGATCTGCCTATCTCAGCCTCCTCAACACTAGGATTACAGGCTTGCACGACCGTGCCTGGTTTCAGGTCCAGCACAGCATGCCTGAGGTTCTGGGACTGGCACAGCATACAATATATGGAGTCTTGCACTTGCCAGGCAGGCACATAGACCACTGAGCTATCCACCCAGCCCACTTTTTTATATTTTTGACGAATTTCATAGATACCAGTGAGCTTTTTTTTTAAAGGTATTGTATTGATTACTATTTGCTGCATAGCAAGATCAACTGAAAAGATATATCATAATTATTAACTTTTACATACGAGAATATTAAATCCATGATATTGGAACATAAATAATACTTTATACATCAATATATTTTCAAGCTGAAATACAATTAAGAAAGAAAGAAAATGGCATTGACTTATATTTTTCCAAAATTCTTTTGTTTAGAAGACTCTTTTTTTTTTTAAGAATTTGATTTATTTTATTTTATTTTTTTTTTTGTTTCAGAACTTTTGTTTGTTTGTTTATTTATTTTTATGGCCGGCTCAGCCTGCCCTGAGGGCAGGGCTGGCGCAGCATGTGGTGCCAGGGATTGAACCACGGTCCCTGCAGCCGCCCAAGCTTTCCTTAAGCAGGTGCTTTAGACCACTGAGCCATCCTGCCGGGCCCCTTTTGTATCATCCCTAATATTGACTTTTACCATTTCTAATGCTCATGTGGTATTATTTATTAAAGCCAAGTTGTAAAAAAGAACAGATAATGTATTGTCTTAAACCACTGAGCCATCCTGCCAGGCCCTGACTCTTATATTTTTGTATCAGCTTTTTATTGTCTTCTGTAATAAGATATTCTTTTGCTGGACACATATTAAGAAAATTTAGCCTCATATTTATATCTCATTGTTAAATAAAACAGTATTGTAATTATATTATGTTATAGTTTAGTAATATTCCATTGTATAAAAATACCATATGTTTTATATCCGTTCCTCAGTTGGAGGGCAGTGGGGTTGTTTCCAAGATTTAGCAATGACAGGTGGTGCTACTACAAACATGGGTTCATATGTGTATTGATGTGGGTATGGTATTTCCAGTTCTTCTGGAGAAATACCCAGATGGAGAAGAATCTCCACACTGATTTCCACAGAAGTTTTACCAGTATACTCTCTCACCAATGGTGGAGAAGCATTCCTTTTCCCCCTGTATTTGTTACTGATTTATTTCTTTATGATAAACATTATTTTTGTGGTGAGATGAAATCTCAGTGTTGTTTAAATTTGCATTTCTTGAATGACATATGCTGTGGAACATTTTTTTCCTTATATTTATTTGTCATTTGTATTTTTTCCTTTGAGACATGTATATTTATCTCAGATGTCTATTTTTGGATTGGGTCTTTCAATTTGGGGGGCCAGATTTTTCCTTCATATATTATAGTTAGAAGTCCTTCATTTCAGTAATGTTGTTTAGGACTTTTTCCCTCTTTGTGAGTTTTCTTTTTACTCTGTTGCTGATTTATTTTGATGTGCAGAAAGTTTTCAGTAAGATTCTTTGAAGTTTTTTCTATTCTTTCTCTCCTTTCTTTCTTTCTTTCTTTCTTTCTTTCTTTCTTTCTTTCTTTCTTTCTTTCCTTCTTTCTTGCTTTCTCTCTCTCTCTCTCTCTCTCTCTTTCTTTCTTTCTTTCTTTCTGCATGAACTCTGCTTACTCCTATGTCTTTAAGAAACCTGCCACTTTCTGTTCTAGTAGTTTCAGTGTTTCTCTTTTAATCTTCAGACCTTTAATCCATTTTGCCCTTGTTTAGTACACATCAACTCATTTTCTACTCCAGGCTGGCCTGAAGCTCCTAGAGATCAAGCTTGCACCACCATTACCAACTTGGATACTATTTATTTTTTATTTTTTTATTATGCCCAGCTCAGTCTGCCTTGGGGGGTGGGGTTGGTGCAGCATGTGGTGCCAGGGATCGAACCACAATCCCTGTGGTAACCTAAGCTTTGCTAAGCAGACACTTTAGACCACTGAGCCATCTCTCCATTACCTACCCCCCTCTTTTTTTTCCTTTTTCTTGGATGATATTTTATTCAACAAGAAAATTGAACAAATAGGTATTTCCTAGAAGTAATTAAAATATTATATTTTAAACCATATCAATGAGTATTTTGGAAGTTGTATGTACTACTTCTTCATATGATCATTTATAGGAAAATACACTGATTCCCTATTGGTTATATCATCACCTACGTCATGAGAAAAGGCTACAAACATTGCTAACCTCTAAAACTTCTTGTGGCAAGAATGAACTTTTGCAAAGTCTAATTTTAATTTCTCTTGAGATGATAAATGTTATTGTTGGCAGTAAAAGCTGTCTGGAAATTGTCCAATTGTCTGGAAATGCCAAATTCATTTCACGCACTTTCTAAAGGAATTTCCAACAAAACAATCAACTTTGAAAAACCATAGTCATGTGTCCATTGTTACTTCAGTAAAAAATGTTCCAGGGGATAGTGCAGATAGTACAGTTTATAATACAAAGAATTACATAAATGCTTTCAGTGAAGTTAACCAAAGTACTTTGACATGCTCTTTGTATACTTCTCTTCCTATCCCAAATGTATGTAAGATAAATGTGTTCATGGATATAGAGTTAAACAAATAATGTTTACTGCTTCACAAAGTACCTTCTTAAGTGAAACTTAATATATACTAACAAATAGTGGAAGGCATAAAAAGCTTCATTTTACAGTTTTGTATTGTCTCCTTGATTTGTTTTATACAATCAGAAGATATTAAGAGAGAGAAAACGCACTTTTCATATTGACAGATCCTCTGAAAGTTTCGTATATGAAGTACAACTGCTCCTGTATTTCGAAGTCATGCTCCCAAAATATGGGAAAATAGTGCAATTGCTGTACTACTTATATTCTCATTGTTTCAAAGCTGACTTCTTTATGTTGTTATATTATATATTATTGTCTTTAAATTAGTTGTACAGCATGCAAAATTGGGCCAAACAGTTAAAAAGAAGACAAAAAAAGTTTGAGCATTAAGAGCTCTTTTCAATAGACTAACAAAAATAAGTGCTTCAGTCATCTCAGCTGCCCGGTGTCTGTATACACAACTATGGTTTTTCTCTCTTTCTTCTTTTCTCTTTTTCCTTCCTTCAGTTTATCTTTCTGTTTAAGTAGTTCCTTTTCCTCTCATTATATCTATTGTACCTTTAGAATTTTATTTATTATTTCAGATTCTTACACTAAGGAGATAATATATTTACACAGGCAGGTCTGATTTATTTTGCTTGTGAGTATGGTTCCTGCATCTACTTATAAAAGCCTCGAATTTAACGTTGTTATAGCTCAGTAATACTCTACTATATAAAAATACCACATCTCTTTTTTTCATTTCTCAGTTGATGGGCATTTGGGTTGTTTTCAAGGTTTAGATATGACCATTTGCACTGCTATATATATTGGTGCACATGTAGTGCTGTAATATGATATTTTGCATTCTTCTGGAAAAAAATGACTTTCAGATTGTTCATTGTTCCATAATCTTTCCTGTTGTATTAGTTTGGGTCTGCAGACACAAATAGAAGATGGGATATTCAGTGGATTTCTTAAGCAAGAGAGTAAGAGATGAGGGGAGCCTTCAAACATTTTTTTTAAGTCTGATACCTATGGAATCCAACAGGGGAAGAGAAGATTGGGTGGGAAGGGGCTTGGACTAGAGGACGAGCTGAATTGTATTTCAGCCGGGTTAGAGTGGAAACCTCAAATGAGTTTTTCATTGTACAAGTCACACCTCCCACCACAATAGATCTGTATGAGAGCTTTCAGCACACTGTCATAGGCTTTATGAAGCTTATGAGCACAAAGATTTTGTAATATCTGTAGTGATAGATTCAGAAGGAACATGGCTGGGGCCTTCGGTTAAGCATGTTTCCCTAAGAGGAAAGAACAAACAAGATTCTTGGGACAAAACTACAGCTACCATTCCTGCAGCTGATTTTGGCCCATGATTGATACTTGCCTTTCTCTCCCTTTTTCACTATTCATGTTATATTCCCTTTTCCTTTGCCAAAAGATGCAAAGAATTTCTATATTCTTGGTAAGATGAAATGATATGGATCAGAATACCATCACCCACAGATTTACTTTCTAAAACAATGACCTCAGGTGAAGTGTGTATATGTGTGTGTATTGTCAAATACAAGACAATAAAATCTTTGCAAAAATCTTCCAAAAGCTAGTAATTAATATGGCTCATTTGACTCTCATTTAAAAGTAATATGAGCCACATTAATTTAAGTGAAGAACATTAGCTTTGGAAAATCTGACACTAAACTACCTCAACATATCCCTCTGTAGTTTCCCTATGGGGATAATGTGGTATAAAAGGCATTGGCATGGAAAAGCGTAAATCTCTGGAGTATCTGCAAGTATCACAATATTGTGAGATATTTCTACACACTTTGATAATGTCAGGCTGATGCCTTCTGCTAGGTAATTCCATAGGCATGGTATCTTATTAAGCTTTAACCTTTCCTTTATAATGAAATATGAAAACTTACAGCTAAACCTTCATTAATAACAGTTGTTAGCTGATATTTGGTATATGCCTACCAGTTCCTGCTGCTTCCTGAGAAGTAAATATAATCCTACAGCACAAAATTTTCTTCTAAGCCTATCATCAGGCATCATCTAGAGATCCCTAAGGATATTTAGCTTTTAACCACTTTGATTTTATTTTCGGTAACTTTATTTTCTAAAAGAACCATTGCTTCCTGTAAAAAATTTCTTCTCACAAAGAACACCTTCTTTCTAACTCCTGTGGGAAAGGCAATTCAATCAGGTTTTTAATAAGAAGTTGAAAATATCACTTCATATTCTCCCTTTTTTACACATCAGGAAATAAAGATGCAGTAATAAAAATATGAAATAGTCTCTGTAATGAAGCAAGTTATTGGTAGAACTGGGACTAGATGCGAGTACCACCAAAGAGCTTCCTGTTGACACAACTGCCATCTGGCAAAGTGAAAGCTAAAGGAAATAGGGGAGCACTAACTAATGTTGACAATGTTTCATAGAATTAGTGTGAATTTCCCTCTAATTTGATTGGACTATAGCAAGTCAAACTTTACAAATTCTATTTCCGGGCTTGGGTGTGTTTAATCATTTCGCATCACTGTGCATCCTCCCTGAGGGCTCTTATGAAAGAAGTTTTATTTCCAATCTAATATACAGATCTACTGTATGTTGTCTAATCCTTTATGTCATGGAAAGTCATTGTTAGGATAACAAGGTATATCTAGCAAAATTTAATTGTGCACATACTAAGATGTCTTTTTAAGCCTATTTGAACTGATCCACAGGAAGATAAAAAATGTATTTAGTGACATTCCAATACATATATTTATTTCATAATAGGAAATCAGATTACCTATTTTTATCACTGCAAAAATTATTTTTTTATTATTTAAGACCTTTATTAACAGATGCTTGCAGTTTGTTGACTTTTTTGAAAAAAATCAAGTTGTAAACTTTTATTACAAATTAAAAACGAAGTTCTTAAAAATGTTAACTTGACCAGATATGAAACAATTTAAAAACCTTTAAAGGTGTATTGAGAAAAACCAGGCTTAAAAAAAAAAAA
>PVJA010058451.1:0-10064 GCA_004027025.1 Myocastor coypus
GAATATACTTCTCTTTGGACTAAGAGGAAGCAGATACATACACAGTCAAATGTTCTGCAATTGCAGTGGGCCACCAGTGAAGCTTGTAATGTTGGAGGCTATTGAATCTAAGCCTCCTAAAGCTCATATTTTCTAAAATTCCAAACTAGGAGAATTGCAAAATGGAAAATAAAACTATCCTTTACTGAAAGCAATTTGAGAAAGATAAATCATTGAAGCAAATAAGTCTTTACAACTAAGTTAAGTGAAAAACAATGAAGATAAATTTAGATTGGATTTTAGCAAAGGATCACAGGCTCAATAAATATGAATTGAATCTATACTGAGTGGCGGGCAGTGTTGTGTGGGTGCTGGGATGCAATAAAAATAAGGTAGACTTGATCTCTGTTCACATGGACTTTACAGAAACCCAGAAGGTATTAGAAGGCTCAAAACTGATTTCCCTAACATATAAAATAAAACAAAATCTCTCACAAAAACTAACTGCACATGTGATAAGCAAATACCTAACAGGAACTGGTTATATTTGGGCAGGTATAACTCCCAGTTTTATATTGTGTTCTGTAATTTTTTGCATACTCCATGCTTGCTGCAATCTTTTCCTTCTTAGATCTTTCTTTTACCTATCTAAATCTATTCATCCTAGAAGTTCTAAGTCTCCCACTCACCCACCACTTCATACATTTCAACCACCATACACCTGTATGTGTTCCCTACCACTGTGTTTAGCAAAGTAGGCTGATATCACGATTTGCCTCTTTTCTGAACACCAAGTTCCACTAGGCGAGAGACTAATTTTCACTCATTTGGTATTTATAATGTCAGGTACATAACAAGTGGCCAATAAATGCATTAGTAGAACAGAAGCCTCTATATTTGCCATTTAGAAAATTATCTTTCTAATAGAAAAGCAAAGACTATGTTTGACAAGCTGTATTTTCAAAATTTCTTTAACAGACATTTTATATTCTGAATCATGAGGAACAGAGATGTAAAAACATTTACAAGCCTGAGTGCATTCTCTTTGCTTCTCACCCATAGCTCAAATTCACATGAGAATTATCTTTATTATCTTGCTCACATAAAACCAAAGTATCTAATGAATGCATAACAAACAAACTCAGACTATTTTTTGTGTTTAGGCAAATATAATACCTAGAATGTTGCTATTTTGTTAGAAGGGAATACTCCTTGGTCTTGTTACTGTTCACTGCCACAAGCTTAATGCTTTAAAACAATAAATGTTTACCTAGTCTACTGCATCTGGCAGTAGACTAAAAAGTTTACTCCTAAATAGTGTACTACTTAGTCTACCACTAGTTAGTCTACTACTAAATAAATAGTCTACTGTTTATCTAGTCTACTGTTGTTGATTGCAAATGGGCACATCAGAGAGGTTTTGCTGGTCTCTATTGGATTTCTGCATCTATCTAGGTCAGGATGGCAGTTGGCTGATCTAAGAAAGGCCCTGTTGGGCTGTCTGTGTTCTCTTCCACATAGTTTTTCTTGATCTTGTAGAACTAAATACAGAAAACCATAACATCTTGTTTGGAAAATTAAAATAGCTCTAAGTAAAATCCAAGAACTATATGCTTCCACATGGAAATCCTTAGAAGTTATAATGAAATTATAGTGACAGATATTATAGGCCAAGGAATACCTGCCTTTGATGTGGTTCAGATGCCTTTCATTTGTGATCAATCTAGGGAGAAGAAATAATGGCAAAAAGACAAAGTAGCACCCACCTGACATCAATCCCCAAAGGGAACAACTAAAGTAATGACTAAGGGTTATAGTTATGAAGCCAATATTGGAAAAGTGGTCACTGACATAATAGTGGGTACAAAATAAGTCTAGGAAAGTCTTGCATGTCTTAGTCTTCCTTTTGCTACAATAACAAGTAACAACAGGCTGAGTTCTTTACATTGACATTTTGTTTAGCTCATGGTTTAGAGGACGTAAAGTCCAGAACCATATTGTCAGAGTCTGGTGCAAGCCTTTCTGCCTACTCATGATGGCTGAAGGGCAAGAGACAGGTAAGAGCAAGAGAGTAAGAGGTAGCTAAACTCAATTTTGTAACAGCACACACTTGGGGCAATTAACCCAAGCAAGCCACAGCTGCAATATGTTTATGAGGCCATAGCCCTTATGACCTCTTTTTAGAGCTCTACCACACAACACATTTGGATTGGAGATTGAGTTTCTAGCACATATACTTTAGGAGATGTGGACATACCATCATATTGTGTAAGGATATACATATGGTTAAATGAAAGAATAATTTAGAACTGCACATTGAATGCCAAATTCAGTATAAGTTTGTCTTTTCAACACATAGAGGTGCAACAATTGTATAACCATTTAGAAAGAAATGGACATTGACCTTTCTTCTTACCACACACAAAAATTAATTTGAAATAGATTATAGATCCAAATGTAAAAGCTAAAACTATATCATGAAGATCTTCACAGTCTTAAGAGCAGGTAAAACATCTTCAATAGTTCACTAGAAGAATGAATAATAAAACAACTGGTAACTTGTACTCACTGAAATAGAAATGTCTTCTCTTCACAACCCATTTTGGAGAAAATGCAAATGCAAATGTATTTACTGTTGTGAAAAAATTTCCTGTAAAACTTAGGAGCTGAATGCAATAATAAGCATTTATCATTACTGATAAATTTCGTAGATCCAATCTATGTTAACTTCTTGGCTCCCCTTAGTAGCAGAGAGCATTACATGAGGTTGCAGTCATCAGGAGGCTCAATAGGGGTGGGAAGAGCCACCTCCAAAGTGTCACATGTGGTTATTTGTGGCTGTTTGTCAATAAGCCTCAGTACCTCCCTACCTGGATATTACAGAGGACTGGCCTTTTCCAGAGCAAGCAACTCAAGAGGGCCTGGTGGAAACTGATATTTTTTTATGACCTAGCTTCATGGAAGCTATATATTATATGGTCATTACTACAATTTCTTCTTAGTCACACAAGTCAGCTCTGTAAGGAACAGGACTGTACAGATAGAGAGCAGGAAGTTGAGATCAGTAGGGGTCCATCTTGGAGGCTGATAGCATAGCAACACATGTCTGAGAAACATACAACATATATACCTGACAATTGACGGATATAAAAAATAGAATATTCATAGCAAACTAATAGGAGGGTAAAACTTGAAACAGACAAAAGACTTTAACATATTTCATAAGAGAAAATATATGGTGATCCATAACCATTGGACAAGACACTTAACATTGGCTGGTCATCAGACAAAAAACAAAAACATTCATGTCTACCAGAATGGCTAAAGTTAGAAAAGACTGAAGCCACCAGATGTTGGAGAGGAAATGAAAGAGCTCGTACTCTCAAACTTTGCCAGTAAGATTCATGTTCATAAAATCTTTAAGCACAATAACCCCCAAATGCAAAGAGATCAAATGTCTATATATACATAAGAAAAAAAAAACTTTCACAAATTTATATTATGGAATATTATTTGACAATCAAAAAGAAACGACTGCTACAAGCAATAATATGAATGAATGTGTATGAATTTATAAAATATGCTGAGCTGAAACCAGATATGAAAGTGTACATGCTGAATAATTCCAGCTATATTGAATTCCTCAAAAACAAAGTTATTCTATAATGACAGGAAGTAAATCAGTAATTGCCTAAGAGTATGAGTAGTTGAGGACAGGAAAGGCTGGAGGGTGCTTTTTATAGTGTCATAAACCTTTTACATTATATTGCTGGTGGTAATTGCCTCCACATGTTAATTTGTCACAATTCACTGGCATATACCATTTAAATGAGGTTATTGTAACATTTGCAAGTAATAATTAGGTCAGCATGTAAGCAGAGTATCATGGTGATGGTTTTTTTGATGTTTACTCAACTGGATGAGGGATGCCTGCAGGAGTTGCAGACCTATACTACAGAGTGTGCCTTTGAGGGTGTTGGTGGAGACAAGTGCATGGTCAAGGCGTTGAATGACAAAGAGCTGCCCTCAGTGGAGGAAGTAATTCTTCGGCACAGTGTGAGCTGACAGAACAGGAAAGCATGAGTATAAAACTCCCTTTGATTCTTCCCTCTGGGAAGAACATGTTTTCTCCTGTTATGGTCCTTGAACATCAGATGCCAGGGTCTTTGGCCTCTGGGACTTTCACCAGCAGCACAGAGGTAGTTCTTCCAGTTTGGACCATTTAATGGAGACTATACTATAGGTCTTTCCTGACCTGAGGCTTCCAGGCTCCTGAACTGAGTTATCACTGCTGGCCTCTCTGGCTCTGTAGCTTGGAGAAGATCACTGTGAACATTTCAAAATTGTATGAGTATGTGGACCAATTTCCTATTATCTGTTTGATGCAAGTTTGCTGGACAACCCTAATACAATTGCCAAAAATAATTTTCTTCTTTAAGTATGACTGCGTTACATTAAGGCTAATTTACTCTGTAGCTTTTGAAATTCTTGAAGGAAGGGTAAGGTAAGTAGAATAAAGGATCATCAAGAGAGAGCAAGGCCTATAGGTGATATAACAACCACCCTTAATTAGCTATTACTGTTTTGAAAATCTATAACCTATGTATTGTTGTATGTTGTTCTTTTTTGGTCATTTTTTTTCCTATTTGTTTTTGCTTCTATTTTTACTCTTCAAAATTAAATTAAAACATAAGTCAAACAGGTGACAGTGAGAGAGACAGAGACAGAGACAGAGACAGAGAAACAGAGAGAGACAAAGAGACAGAGAGAGCTATTTCATGTTGATTTCTTTGCTTCAAAGGAGTTCTGAAAAAGGCAGCCACTATTCTGAGTGGTGCTGTGGGTCATGGGTCTCAAGGTTTGGAGGGCAACAGAGCATGAGAAGAAGAAAAAGGAGGGTCAAAAAACAGAAGAAAGATAATCCAAATATGAACATGACCTCAAATTTTACTTTTTTCACAGGCATATGTGAAAGAGGAAACTGCTGAGATGCAGAGGAAAGTAGAACAGTTGGTGCCATTTCTCGAGCACTCCTGCCCCTGGGGCTTGGTCATTCTGCGTTGTTTGAGTGCAGATCCAGTCTGTGCACTGTGTGAGGTGAACACCGTTCCCAGCCTCTGCCTGCTCCATGCCATCCGCCCAGCCACCACTGGGAAAACAAAAACAAAAACAAAAACGACTTAAGACATTACTACATTCCTCTAGGGTGCTGAATTGTCTCAAGTTGAAAACTATTCAGTACACACACATGCTCCTTCACATGCTCCTTATTTCTGGATAACAAATTATTTCCAAAACGTAGGGGCATAAAACGATGCACATTTGTCAGTTTGCAGTTTCTATTGGCTAAGAATGGTTGTAGTTCAAGGTCTCTCATGAGATTGTAGTGTGGACGTAGTCACCTGAAGGCTTGACATAGGCTGAAGCATCCGCCTCCGTAATGTGGCATTCATGCAGGTCCTTGTCAACTGTCCATAAAATGTGTTAGTTCCTTACTTTATGGGCTTCTTCACAGGGCTGCTTTGCTTAATGTGTCCTTGTCACTTGCCAGCTGCTGATAATGTGAGAGAGTTGAGAGGATCCACTGTTTCATGGTCCTGGCTTGAATACAGTTCTGCCTAGCTAAGGCCAGTAGAACCAAGCCAGTAACAACAACCCACACTTACTGGGGAAATAATTCCCAGTATTCTGAGAAAAGAAGTTAGCAATTTTTTTTATGTTTTTAGTAGAGTGTGTATAGGGTCTTACTACACAGATTTGACTGGTAGTGATCCTTTTGTTTGCAGCCTCCCAAGTTCTGGGATTATAGGTGTGTACCACCGCACCAAGTCCCAATCATCCTCTCAGCATGCCCTAGGGGTGATTCCAGCTAGGTAGGCTGGGCATGGAATCCCTGGCCCCTGTGTTTGCCTAAACAGATGCTTTAATCTGCTGAACTATCTGGCAGGCCCAGCTATTTGGTCAGCTCCAAACTGGTATATTTTAAGACCACTAAGGGTTAGAAAAAGTTTTTTTAAAAAACATAGTGAATAATACCATTAGTTATTTAGAAAAAATAAAAGGTTATCACTCTAAAATGCATCCTAAAGGACTAAGTTGCTTAATAAAAAGAGAATTGTCCAACAAGCAAGAAAATAAGTAAGAGGCAGAAAAATTATATGATCTTAGATGGATAAGGATGTGTGAAGTAAAAAAGCAAAGAAAGAGAAGGAGAGAGAGAAGACCAATAAGAACTTTACATTATGTAAAGTACCCATTTGAGAATACTTCACAAAGAAAAGGGACAATGACCACCCAATAATAATATGCCATACTCACTTATTTGGAAAGATGCCATAGTCATGAGGACAGGGTAAAGCACACTTACTTTCATACAGTACAGTGTAAAAACTGCTAACAACTATAACAATAGTAATTCATTAATGATGTGCCATCGTTATGTGTTAGTTCAAGCATTTCATTTATTTATTTATTTATTTATTTATTTATTTATTTATTTATTTATTTACTATGGCTGGCTTATCCTGTCCTGAGGGGGTGGGGCTGGCACAGCATGCGGTGCCAGGGATGAAATTACGGTCCCTGCTGCTTCCTAAGCTTGCCTAAGCAGGCACATTATACCACTGAACCATCTCACTGGCCCCAGCTAAAGTATTTTAATTTTAGCAAGTCATTTGCTTTTCACTACCTTACTGTATGACAGCACTACATGCATTTTCTGAGCTACAATCAGATTAAGTAAATCAGGCAAATCTCAGTTTGTTACTAGCAACAAGGTTTGTTTAGTAGGCATATTAGGCACTGTGCTGAGGCTCACAAGAATTTTAGGGCCTACAAAGTCACTTTATTTTCTTTAAAATCATAAGGGGTAGATATATGTTTTACTTTACTGTACAATTGTAATAAATTTGTTTCTATACCTGTTGTGGTTTATGTCTAGCTGTCCCCCCAAAGACTCATGTAGTCATTGGGTGGGGGACTTCTGTAGACTGAGACTTGACTCATAAGTCACTGGGATTATGTGTTTTAGTACTGATGGGATTATCAGTCTGAGTAGGGCTGGGACGATGGGTGTGGTCTAGGGCAGATATCCTAAGGCAGAGAGCCTGATAGAATATAAAGAGACAGAGAGACGGGCTAGAGCTGTTGCTCTCTGCTACCTCGTTTGGTTGGCTGCCTCTGCCACCATTTTGTCCCTGTTCCACCACCATGAACTGGATGCTCTCTGCTCTGTTCCACTCAGCCTTGGGCCAGCTGAATATGGACTGAAACCTCCAGTCACTGTGAGCTAATAAACCTTTCCTTCCTTCATCTGGAGTGTCCTTCCCTCATTTTGAGTGTCGGGCATTTGTCCCAGCAACGATAGAAGAGTAACTAAGACAGAATTTTACCAGGGGTGGAATGTTGAATGTTATGGTTTATGTCTAGTTGTTCCCCCAAAGCCTCATGCAATCATGGGGTGTGTCTTCTACAGATTGAGACTTGATTCATAATCCCTGGGATTGTGTTTTAGTACTGATGGGATTATCGGTCTGAGTAAGGCTGAGACTATGGGTGTGGTCTAGGGCAGATATCCTAAGGCAGAGAGCCTGATGGGAATATAAAGAGAGACAGAGAGACAGACTAGAGTTGTTGCTCTCTGCTGCCTTGTTTGGTTGGCTACTTCTGCCACCATTTTGTTGCTGTTCCGCCACCATGAACTGGATGCTCTCTTTCCTGCTCCGCTCAGCCTTGGGTCAGCCAAATATGGACTGAAACCTCCAGTAACTGTGAGCTAATAAACCTTTCCTTCCTTCATCATGAGTGTCAGGTATTTGTCCCAGCAACAAGTAAAAAGTAACCAAGACAATACCAATGTGGTTAGAAAATATGGATTCTTGGCTGGGCGTGGTGGTACACACCTATAATCCCAGCACTTAGGAGGCTGAGGCAGGAGGATTGCTGTGAATTTGAGACCAGCCTGGGCTACAAAAGTGAGCTCAAGGCCAGCCTGAACTGCATAATGAGACCCTATCTCAAAAAGACAAAAAGAAAATATGGATTCTAATATGACTATGGAGAAAGGGGCTCACACAGTTAAGAATGCCTAGGGCAATTTAAAGAATGTGGCCTGCAGTGACCCAGCTGTGTTTTGATCCCCAGCAATATGGTACCTAAGCCTGAGATTCTCCTGTGAGGCAAATTGCCAATGTCTTTCAAAAGGGTCAATCATATTCACAACCTGTGATTAGTTTTAAGGATTTAACCTCAAATAGTAAGCAGGGAAATGGACAATTATATATGAAAATATGATAGTGTTCATCTGAAGCCAGAGATGCTCAATAATAAAAATATTCAAGATTGGATATCAATTTAGGGTGCTAATTGATACAAGGAGCTTCTTTACAGTGTAAGGAAGAAACAGGAACTGAAGGAGTTGGATTGAAAGTTAGATGTGGAGCAGGAAGCTGAAGAAGGGGCTGCAGGAATTCTGGAGCTAGGGATGAGTGTGTGTGTGTGTGTGTGTGTGTGTGTGTGTGTGTGTGTGTTCTTTGTAAGCAGTGTTGCATTTGTGTATAGGGACCAGACAGCAAAAGGCGCTTGTGGCGCGGGGTTTAGAGAAATGATCTTTATTTAAGGATAGCCACGAACAAGTACATTCAAGGAAATGTAAAAGAAAGTGTGTGTGTGTGTGTGTGTGTGTGTGTGTGTGTGTGTTTAAACTGGAGAGCCAGAGCAGGTGAACAGGAGACTGGTCTTATTTATCATGTTAATCTGTCACAAAAGCTCAGAAGACCCAATGGCTGACTTGAAGCAGTGCTGGGACATTCTCATATGTCTCTTAGAGTAATCTTCTTAGGTCACCTGGTTATGCACCTAGTTCAAGTGTGACGATGTCAGAGGGCAGGAACTGATGCTCTGGAGTAGAAGGGCAGGAGCATTTGCTCATTGAAGAGCTCTCTACTGAATCCTACACACCGATGGAGTGCCAGAGCTGTTATTGACACACAGTTCTTTCCAAATGTTGTTAAAAGAGAAGAAAAGGAATTAGAAAGGAGCTTTAAGGTCAATGGAAAATTTAAAATACCTGGTTATGATGAGAAGGTATGGCCCATAGGGAGGGTAAAGATAAGGATATGACGAGAAGGCGTTCATGGGAAGGAGCACACAGTAGAAGGTTAGGTTTGGAGAGAGGTGACGATGTCTAGGCTAAAGTAGGAGAACTAATAAGGTTGGGAGCAGACTTAGGTACTTTCTGGAGGTTGTGAGAGATATTTGGGACAAAACTGAACTCTATGCCTAAACACCTCCATTAGCTCTCTCAAATAGAAGACTAGGTCATCTGGAGTGTTGTGTGGCCATTACTGATTTCTATTTTCAGGTAGTTTCTTCCCAAAAGACATACAAATTACTAACAGAACTTCTCTGAGCCGACTGACTCAATTGTACAGTGGAGTCAGTAGATGCTGCCTTATGGGCTGTTGTGTGGGTGGGTAACTTGTGCTGACACAAGTACTTCCTCATTAAGCATGAACTTCAGTGTTGGGCTGACGTGGTGGCAAGGGACCAACAATTGACTACTAATAAAACTGAAAGTCTGGTTGACTGTCTGCTAAGTGTAATTACTTAATCTTGCAATGGTTTCTAGGTCAAACACTAAGTTAGGAAGCTACGTCAAGTAGTATTTACTAACAGCCGGATTTGGCCAGACTGAGTTGGAGAAAAGAACACCACGGCTCTGATGATCCTAGCGGAGGTCACGTACAAGACTCAACCGCGGACCGGAAAGTCAAGTCAGCAAGTGCAGAGACCGAGTTTAGAGAAGGCTCCGCCCAACCCTCGGCGGCGGCCCCGCCCCTTCCCAGGTTCAGGCCCCGCCCCCCTCTCCCATTGGCTGCTCTCCCCACCCCCCCCCCCCGACCACTCCGAAGACCCGGAGGAGCGGAGTTTTCCAAACGCAGCCTCCGTGCGCTCTCGCTGCGCATGCTCCCGGGGAGCTAGATTCCGGGTCCGGAGTTGGCGGCTTCGGGCGGCTGCAGCGCAGCATAGCGCGCGGGGACTGGCGGGCAGCCGGCCGGGGGGCGCGCGCTCGGGGCGCGGCGCCG
>PVJA010058452.1:0-10068 GCA_004027025.1 Myocastor coypus
GCTGTGGAGGCCTCCTCAAGCGCTGCAGCAGGCCCATAATCATGCTCACCAATTTGGGCAGGTCTGCCTACCAAATGGCGCAGTACCTTCCTGGGCCCCCTCACTGCTGTGACCCACAGTCCTCAAATGGCGCACCAGACACACCTGTACAGCTGCATCTTTCCTGTGTTGTGTAAGGACCCTGTGCAGCAGGTGTGGGCTGAGCACAAGGATCTGCGTGTGAACATGGCCACGAATGTCAGCAAGGCTGCAGGCTTCTTCAAGAAGAGATGTGGTCATCGTGTCTCACTCAGGGCTGTAGTGTGGCACCTGCAAGCTAGGACACTGGGAAGATTGCACCTCTGCGATTAGCCTTTAACTTGGCACAGTGGCCCAGAGCTGGCTGAGATGTGGCCCCAACTGAGCAAGGGACTTTGAGAAAGGAGTCCCCCAGAGCTTGCTGCATGCAGGCAGCAGCTTTGCCTCCTCTGTGTGTCCTGTTGAGTCCCTACAGAAAGCAGATGCCAGAGAACCCAGCCGTGGTGGCCAGCATGGGGGCTGAGGGCACGGGACAGTGGGTCAGCATGCCAGACTGGTCCTGACCCCAAATGCTCAGATTCTCCCCAGTCACCTTGGCCTCCCCACTCAACCTGTGGACAGTTCCCTACAACCACACTCCACATGCAGCATCTTTAGGCCTGTTGCTATGGAGCCCACCTGTGTGTCAATAAACAACAGCTGAAGCTCAAAAAAAAAAAAAACGGATTTGGGGATATTTCAAAAATGTGCCTCTCAGCTCTAACACGGGTCTTCATCAATGTATAATTTCCTCTTTAAAATTAGAAAAAAAAAATCAAAAGCACAGCTTAATAATTTTCACTTGTTCCTTCTTGCCACTGTCCTAATTGAGGCCTGGTTCTCAGTGGCAAAAGCAGTAATTCTGACATCTCACTGTGGTTCGCAGTCATCCCTGCAAGGAAGGAACTCAAGCCTATCAGGCACTCTCTAGGAAGGGGAGCAGGAGATACCGGCATAGACAAGGGCATCAACTGAAGACTGTAGAGCACTTTGTTAGGAATATCCTAACTTCTAAGGCTTTCATTTGGCCCTGAATTCCTCAGCTAAACAATTCACAAGATCTATATCGATATATATCCATATAGATATATATCTTGCAAAGGGTGTCTGATGTTAATACTGAAGGGTCTTAATCTCAAATTCATTGTAATCACAAAATTAATTAGAAGTATAGGGTTGGGGAGACAGCTCAGAGTTGTAAGCACCTGTCTAACAAGCGCAAGGACCCCGGTTCTGTCCCCAGTATCACACGAAATGCCAACCTCAGAATCCCAGGTGTACCTCACTGGGCACCCAAATTTGGCATAGTGGGACACACCTATGATCCCTGAACTGGGGAGGCTGAGACAGTAGGATCACTATGAGCATGAGCTGTGTAGCGAGACCCTGAACTAAGCCAAATAAATAAATAAAATATCTTTTAAAATTAATTAAAAGTGTAAAACACGCATATTCTGTGGGATGTTTGGCACTGTCAGTGGCTTAACCCAGGCCCTTGCACATGCAAGGCAAGCGCTCTGCCGCTGAGCACCAAGTGCTGCATTTCTAGCCCTAGTGTACAGTTCTGATAACTTTCGTGTAGCAAAATAGATAAAAAGACAACAATTGACAAGCACAAATATTTGTTAAGGTGTCTCTGATTTAAATACAGCATGAAAATAAATAAATATAGCATGCTTGAATTATTTCAGAATATTAATTTTTAAAACAGCAAGTTAGCCAGACGTGGTGGCTCACCCCTGTAATCCCAGCACTTGGGAGGCTGAGGCAGGAGGATTGGTGCGAGTTTGAGACCAGCCTGGGCTACAAAAGTGAGCGCAGGACCAGCCTGAACTGCATAGCGAGACCCTTTCTCAAAAAGACAAAAAAATAAATAAAGAAAGAAAGAAAGAAAAAATAAAACAGCAAGTTACAGTGTAATATAGAGAATACACATTAAGTGTCTCTGCCTAATCTCTGGAAAACAGATATTCTAAATGCTCTTTGTAACAACACAGGAGCCTTAGTCAGTCAAATCTGCTGTTTCAAAAATCCTACGAGGGTCTAATCAATTTTCTGGGCGCTTCAGGGACAGTCCTGGTTGCTTTACAAATTCTCTGTGACTAAGGCAGCACCAGCAGTCTGGCTATTAAAACTGAAAGGCAGGCTGGCTAAATAGCTCAGCAGATCACAACTCCTTCAGGGGCCAGGGATTAGATCCCGAGGCCTGCCATGCTGCCCCAGCCCTGGGGCTCACTGAGACAGCAATTGAGACTGGGTGTGGTGGCATGCGCCTGTAATCCCAGCACTTGGGAAGGTGTAAACAGAAGAATCACTACGAGTCCTATCTAGTAGTGAGACCCTGAACACCTTGTGGACTCTTCCCAAAAATACCAAAAAAAAAAAAAAAAACCTGAAAAGCAGTAGATACCAGAGAGACGCAGAGGTAGGGCTCACTCTTTCTGCATGATTCTCCATGGTGCCTAGAATCTCCGCATTATACCTATCCCTTGAGTAGCTCACCTAAAGTCACAGATTCGGTAGTCCTCATAGAGCTCCCGCCTCACCAACCTGAGCACCAAACCCCCACACCTGACCCAGAACCTTTCTTTCTCTGGGCCAGAGAAAGCTTCCTGATGGCACTGGGCTCCTCAGCACCCTCTCTCTCATGGACTGCTGGAGTGGTAATTTCAGTTCCCCCTGTACCAGCTGGTTTCCACTGTTCCTCAGTTGGATAGGCTTGTCCAAGCCAGGTCAACACTGTAGTACTCAGAGCTCACATCTCTTGGCCCTAGACAGCCTCCCATCCAGAATGGCCTTGTCTGTGATGCTGCTTTGCCCAAATCCTGGAGACACTATCAATCATTAGCAGACCCTGGTAAAATACTAACTTCAGCCCAATGCATTTAGAGTGGAATAGGTAATTTTCAGGTACCACCATTCTTGTGCTGTAAAATTATTCTGCCATAATACCATCATTTCTTTCAGAAGCAAGGATTCAGACACCTGTTCTTTTTCATCAGGGAAATCAACAAGAGCTTATACGAAAACCCAAAAACAGGACTGTACACACTAATAATTCTGTATCTGGTTGAATTCAGCTAGGGGTTAGGCAAACTTAAGAATTATTTTCCAGAGTTATTTGTTGCACATTAATTTTAGTGATTGAACAGATATACCACAAAATTATCTATATTTGAATGAGTGAATCCCAGTAAGACAATTGAAACTTCTAAAACAATTTTCCAGAGTGTTTAGGTTCTCCTTAAAGATCAGTACTAACCCAAATAACATGGCCAAGCCTTGTCTGCATCCTCTGTGCTCCTGTGTCCAGGAAGCTGTGGCGTATGTCTATTTGCTTATTTTCCAACACTGCCTCCTGCTAACAGTGGCCCATGACTTGGTTTCTCTCTGACTGCTCTACTGCCTGGTGCCCAGGACTCTGGAGTGTCCAGTAACTCTGCCTTGACTTACATCTTTGCACCCCTTTGACAGCTGAAATAATGTACTTTAAAACTCTAATCCTTGCTGCTCTGGTGTGATAGAGATTCTATGTAACATACACAGAGCATTGTTATGCATTAAGAATGTGATTTCCAAATTGCTTTCTATGTAAAGTGCATATGGAGATCAATAATCCAACAGGACAATTCTTTATTTTATTTTGATTGATAAGTTTGTGGTATATGCGTTTTCCAGTCATCTTGGGGCATTGACACCTGCACATATCACAGTTCCTTTTGCCTCCAGTCGCCTTCCTTCTCCGCCCCTCCCTCCCCCTTTAGTTTCCCTTTCCCTACATTCATTCTTATTGATATCTTTGATCGTAGTTTCTGTTCACTTTCAATCATTAGCGGACCCTGTTAAAATGCTAATTTCAATCTAACAAGCTTGGAGTGGAACTTATGATTCTGCTGTAGTAGTGTTCTTGAAAGTTATAAATTCAAAGTGAACAAGATTCCCTGTAATTGTTACTGATGAGGTGGCTACAAAATGTAAGATCGTTTTCTTCCTAAGGCAGAGAACCTAGCGTGGAGTAAGTAGCCTGCGTGCACAGATAGGGCCCGATGGGGAACCGTGGGATACAAAACCCAAGAGTTTCTCTATTAGTAAGCTACATTTATGTATTAAAGCCCTTTTTTTGAAAGAGGAAGGCTAGTTCAGCAAGAAAAGTTTGTTTTGTTTTGTTTTGTTTTGTTTTGTTTTGTTCTTAATGTGGAGAAATACAACATGGTTGACCCTGAAACATTTGTCTGAAATACAAGCCAATTTATTTCAATCCAACCTCCCCTGAGGTCCTGAATTATAACAGAATTATCAGTGTAAGGCGGGCAGTGCCTTTCCCGAAGGTCCCCCAAGCAGGAAGACCTGTGCGCCCTTCCCATCCTCGCTGCCTCCTGTGGAGCCAGTCTTCCTTGAGTCTGGAAGCGCTGAGGTGGCTGACATTCCCCAGCACAGACCTCACTGTGCGCCTCCGCCCAGCCCAAGTCTACGGCCGCTCCTTTCCTGGAATTCTGGGTTCTCTTCGGTGTCTTTCCACCTCGCTTGCCCCCGCTGCAGAGCCTCAGGTGGCCCAGGCTGCTGCCTCCTGGAAGGCGCCCCCTTTGCTCTGCTGAGTGACTGCCGAGCCCTTTGGCTTTGCTCCCTCTCAGGAAAAATACTGGACCTCGTTCTAATATCTCATGAAAGATTCTCTCCTTCATTATGTTACTAATTTAAGTTTCAGTTAAGAGAACACAGCAGAGTATAATCCTTGGTGCAAGAACTGCTTCTCTCTGACGCTCGGTAGCTGTGGGACCTTAATCTCGCTATGCCTCAGTTTTCTCATATATAAAATGTGTAGAGCAACAATCTGCCCTAGCATGGATAAAGTGAAAATCAAAATAATTAATATCTGTAGAGTTCAGGGCTGGCAAGATAGCTCAACCATCTACATGCCTGCTTAGGCAAGCTCTGAGACCTAAGCGCAATCCCCAACACTACACGCTGCGTTGGCCTCACCCCCACGCATGCCGAGCTGGCTACTGAGTCCTGGTGTGATGGGGCATGCCTGTAATCCTAGCGCTGGGGAGGCTGGAAACAGGAAGATCACTCGGTGTCTAAGCTGCCTAGCAAGACCCCATACAAAATAAATAAATCAATATAAATAAAAATAAATCTATAGAGTTCAAAAGGTTCTTCACCCGTGGCAACTACCATATAAAAGAATATTATTACTACTACTTCCGGCTCTTTCCCCTTCCCTCAGTCCCTGTCCTTCGCCTCCTCCCTTTCCTGCTCTCATTCCTCTTGCACACTCATCTCAGTGCACACTACACACACACACACACACACACACACCCATGAAAGCTAAATCCTAACCAGATCCTTAAGAATTGACGTGCTATGTTGTAGCAACTAAAAATGTAAGCAGTTAAGAACCCTTTCTTATCACAAATCTAAGTCAAAGATTTAGAGGCAAATGCACAGGAATTATAGCAAAACTTTCATGAATGATAAAGCGTTAATCCCAGCTCTACTTTAAAAAAAAAAAAAAATAGAAGGGGGGGCCCAGCAGGATGGCTCACTGGTCTAAAAGCATCTGCAGGCGGCTGCAGGGATCATGGTTCAATCCCCGGCTGCAGCAGCCCTGCCTTCAGGGCAGACTGAGCCGGCCGTAAAAATAAATAAATAAACAAACAAAAAGTTCTGAAACAAGAAAAAAAAGAAAAGAAAGTTGTTGCTTGGGCCCGGCGGGATGGCTCAGTGGTCTAAAGCGCCAGCTTGGGAAAGCTTGGGCGGCTTCGAGGACCGCGGTTCGATCCCCGGCACCACATGCTGCGCCAGCCCTGCCCTGGGGGCGGGCTGAGCCAGCCATAGAAATGAGTGAATAAACAAATAAAGGTTCCGAAACAAAAATAAATAAATAAATAAATAAAATAAATAAAAATTCTAAAAAAAAAAAAGTTACCTTTTAAAAAAAAATAAAATAAAAAATAAAAAAATAGGAGGAATGGGAAGAAGAAAGGCAGGAGGAAAAGAAGGAATGGAAAGAAAAGAAACAAAAGGAGAAAGAAGAAAATAAGGAAAAAAGGAAGGAACTCTTCAGAAAATCGTGGAACTGCACCAGAATTCATCATAGAACATTCACAACCTACTAAATTCCATAGGAAATGACATTTACTAGAGTAAGAAAAACAGATGGTGGAAGAAGAGGGAAATAGCACTGAAAACTGAGAATGAAAATGCCGCTGCTGACGTTCTGGGCCCCTTTGATTCATCCGTATATCAAGTTCTAGCCTAGCCTCCAAAAACTGTCGCTTTTGTACTTATACACATAATTTCCAGCCTAAAAACAAAGCTGCTAAAGAAGCTAGTGGCACTGTGTGTGTGTGTGTGTGTGTGTGTGTGTGTGTGAGCGTGCGCGTGCTTGCATCTGACTGTGTGAGCAGGGCCTGACACAGAGCCCTGAGGGCCCACTGAAGCCCATGAGGCAGGCGGCAGCCCTGACCCGTGAGACTCCGTCAGCAGCAGTGACTCACCTTCCTCTCATCCATGAGGACACCAAGCCCTCTGTTTTTCTCTTGGTGCACATTTGTCCTTTTTAAACCAATGAGTCATATGTTGGAAATGTGTGTGAAATAAGCAAGAATATGTCACTGAGTTATTTCTGTTTGTTCAATATACACATCGTGGGACAGCATGTGTTTGAAAGGCAAAATTTTAAATGTGTAAGGTTTAAACATAGCAAATTCAGTTGGTTTCTGAAAGAAAGAAAGAAAGAAAGAAAGAAAGAAAGAAAGAAAGAAAGAAAGAAAAGAAAGAAAGAGCAAGAAGTGGGTCCTGGTGTAACGATTAAGTTTAGGTGAAGGGTATAAAATATTTCTTCCTGCTCTCCAAAGAATAATTTTCTTCAGAGGAAATTGCATAAATTCCTGGTCACTTGAATTAGCAGAGAACTTTTCTTGCCAAAGTTTGGTGCTGGGAAACAAATGACATTTGGTCCGTTGTAAAGTTATCACATCTCTCCAAGGCAAATATGAGTGTGAGACTCAAATGTCAGTAAAATTTCTGTCTACACACCTCTTCAGCAAAAGCTGAATTCCCTGAGAAATCAAAGGATAAAATAATTGAGGATTTTATCATGAGAAAACAGAAGCACTGGTAAAATCAAAGCCAGGACCTTGTCACTCACTCCTTTGTCCAGCAGTCACCTATTGATCACGGTCACCCTTCGGGTGGCATGTGTGAGGCACCAAGTATGCTGCAGTGTGCAAAGCCTACCCCTGTGCAAGTCCTTATTAAGCAACGAGTAAGGTGAGTGATAATTAATTAAATAATGAACAAGACACACATTTAGCCATTAGTAATAGAACAACACCCATGACAGAGATGTCAAAGGAAACAGGGGTGGGGTGATCTTTCTTGTCAGGATTTTGGGCAATGTGACAAAAGCATAAAGATTTGCTACTGAGCTGACACCCTAGGAGTTGAAAGATGAGAAGGCAGTGGTAAGAATACTCCAGGCAAATGAAATATCTTTCTAATGCTTGCAGTGTGGAAAGAGAAAAGGGTTTCTGAAACATCGACAGATTACAACTAGAGCAAAAGGAATAAAAGAGAAGGGGAGCTGCAGCTGGAAAAGAAATGGAGATATGAGGCTCGCTTCTGAGCCAAGTGAGAATGTAGGCTTTCTCCATGGGTTGTAATAAGACACTGGAAGCTGGAGAGAAGCACAATGAAGTGTGCATTTTAACTAGAGGCCACATTCTTAAGTGAAATAAGTCAGACTCGCATGTGTAAATATTGTATGGTCTCCCTAGTGTAAAAACCTGAAAGAATAAATAAGATCTGAGAGGCACAATAGATACTATGAGAGGGAAAGAAACTGTCCAAAGGCAAGGAATGTTTGGGATGAGGGAAAGGAGAAAAGAACAATAAAAGTATTACATGTGTAAGAAAAGTGTAGCCATGAGGCATAAAATGTAAAGCTATATTAATACTCTGAGCTGTGAAAGGCTCAAGTCAACAACTTTGGACAATTGCCAGTTGTGCTGACAACTGGCTTCTATTATGGATAATTGGACTATATTGGGTTATTTTGCTGAATTCAAGTACCTTTAATCTTTGGACTAACATCAAGTATGAAAAGGTCCTTTAAAGACTTCTCCAAATACAGCACCTTTAACCCACTCTGACAAAACAAACCAGAAGAGGGGGATATGTTGGGAGCCACAGAAGCCAGGAAATTGATCAAATGTGCATAGGTAGGAGTAGGCCACAGTGCCTAAAACAAACAAGCTACCTCTGTCCTGAGACAAACATCCTGTCTGGTTAAGGTCAACTATTAGTTGCTAGGCAACCTTGTGTCACATGTTACTAACTTTGCAAAAGTATAAATAAAGGAACATTTTGTTGTGAAAAAAAGAATATATATATATATATATATATATATATACACATATATATATATGACAGAATAAATATATAACTACTTTCTCTTAGTTCATTGAAAAGATTTATCTAATATTGTCTAAACAAGATATCATGTCTGCATCTTGTCCTCTGAATAAGTACTGTGAAGACAAAAATAGTCAATGTATTAATTATTGTAATAGCCCTACTAGCCTGTGATCTTTTTTCTCATTAAAATGAATTTTTATAAAGAACTATATGTGTACATGCACAAGATAGTTTGAATAATTGTACTGATGATTTCTGCTGATCTGCTGAAAGGAGCAGTTAATGCTTAAACATTTTATTCTCTCTTTCATTTCTAATCTTCTATAATTTTTGATCAATCTTATAGGTTTTTTTTTCATTTTTTTTATTTATTATTTTTGTTCTTGTTTCAGAACCTTTGTTTATTCACTCATTTTTATGGCTGTCTCAGCCCACCCCAAGGTCAGGGCTGGCGCAGCATGTGGGGCCGGGGATCGAACCGCAGTCCCTGAAGCCGCCCAAGATTCCCCAAGCAGGGGCTTTAGACCACTGAGCCATCCCGCTGGGCCCCGATCTTATAGGTTTATATCTGGAAATCTGAACAATGAATTTGAAAACAATAAGCAATACAACAACCATTGTTGAATTTTTATCATTTTGTTTAAGCAAATTCTGTATCATTTTGTGGAGGACCACCTGAGCAGCTTCCCATGAAAGAAAAGCGACTGTCTCCATTTTGACTGAGCTAGGACTTCTCCTTATCCTCTCAATTGGCCTTAAGCACTGTGCTTTGGTCTAGCTGAGGTGCTGGCAGTAATTTTTGAAGATGGCACACATGTTTCCCTGATAATAGGACAAAGAGCCAATGCTCCACAGTGTCAGGTGGGATCGAGCCTCGAGATAGAGGCTGTGACTTTCTGGGGCTTGAAAGATTACACATCAGAGCTGAAGCACCAGACCCCAAAATATTAGATACTATCTCAAAAGCATAATGCAAATTACTTCCTTTGCATATCTCTGAATACGGCGAAGGTGAATGCAGGCCTCCTACCTAGCCCAGCTCACAGTGCTCACCTTCTTCCCATAATCCCCTTCAGTGCCTACCACCTTCCCACAACTCCCTTTATTGCTGACCTTCCCACAATTCCCTTTCGCAAGCCACTCCCCTTTCTCCAATGAATAAAACCCGAGTGCAGCCCTGGGTCGCTCTCTTGGTTCCAGAAAGCCATCTTCACGACTGGACTTAGGACCACTTGGCTCTCTCTCTCTCTCTCTCTCTCTCTCTCTCTCTCTCTCTCTCTCTCTCTCTCTCTCTCTCTATATATATATATATATATATATATATATATATATATATATATATATATATGTCTTAGTGTCTTTGTTATTGCCGTGGGTTGCACTGGGAGTGGTAGATTGGAATTAATTTGGAATTTCAATAACATGATTTTAGGATTGTAAGGTTTTGTTTTGTTTTGTTTGTGGAACGGAGGATTGAACTCAGGACCTTGCACTTGCCAGGCAGGCACTTGTGAGGATTGTAAGTTTAGACTTAGGCTGAGACGAGAACCAGGAAGGGACTCCGACATAATTTCTTTTTTTTTTTTTTTT
>PVJA010058453.1:0-10075 GCA_004027025.1 Myocastor coypus
CTGTAGCCAAACTCCCCGTCGGCATCTCTCCTGGCTGCACCACAAGCTCCAAGCGGCCAGCTGGGCTCTTTCTATGGGACGAATACTCTGACGGTTGTGAACCAAATGGAAACTTTTGCTTCTCTGACAAATCAGAACCAGAATAAGTGTTCCTTTGTGTTCGCTATTGCTCTCACTAAAACTTAAGTTCTTTACTAGACCTCGCAGCCTCTCTCTGGCATAGCTCCATCGCAGTAAATGTTTGTTGATTTAATTACAAATACTAAACATACTCTGCAATTTAATTATACAAATGAAATATATTGTGCACATTTTATAATAGTAAACTGCGTTTCAAAAATGTTTTAAAACATTTCAGGCTTATTAAAGTTTAGAAAGTACCAAAAAAAACGTAACAAGGGAAAAATACTCTTAATTTAACAAAAGATTTTGAATAGAAGCACTATATTTGGGTAGCATGTGCATATGAATTTAAAAGGTACTGTACACTATAAAAAGATTTAATTAAATTTGCAAGGTACAATAGATATTGTGAAAGGGCAAGAATTTGTCCAGCGAGCAGGAAAAACTGGGATGGGGAAAAGGACAAGTGACAGAAGGGAGGAGGACTTATTTAGGTGTACGTGCAGAAGAGTCTGGATAACCTTACTGCTGAGTTCTACCGGCCTTTTAGAGGGAGCAGTTAATGCTTAATGTTTTTTTCTTTTTATTCTTCTACTATTTTTTTCTTTTGAATTTCTTACAGCTTCTTTTATCATTTTGTTGTAATTTTGTTTTGCTTTTTATTTTTTATTGTCAAAGAATACAAAATTGCTACAGAAAAAAATAAACATTATAAACAATACAAGAAGGGCCGGCGAGATAGCTCAGTGGACTAAGCACCTGCTTTGCCAAGTTCAGGGAGAAGGGTTCCATTCTGGGTCCCCCATGTCACACCGGCCCCATCCCGAGGGCACACTGAGCAGGTGGCCGAGTCCGGGCATGGTGGCACACACCTGTAACCCCAGAGCTGCAGAGGCTGAAAAACAGGAGAATCACTGTGAGTCTGAGCTGTGTAGTGAGACCCTGTACCACATACATAAATGGAAACAAAAAAAGAAAGAAATGATACAAGATTTCACTAAACAGAGTAATAGAAATTCAACAATCATTGCTGTATTAGTGATGCTGTCTTTAAATTAACTATTCAGGTTACCAGATATAAGCATCTAAGATTCATATAAAGAAAAAACAAAACAATAACAAAGAAGCTATAAGAAATTCAAAAGAGAAGGAGGCCAGGCATGGTAGTGCACACCTGTAATCCCAGCACTTGAGAGGCAGAGGCAGGAGGTTGGTGCAAGTTCGAGACCCGCCTGGGCTACAAAAGTGAGCTCAAGGCCAGCCTGAACTGCATAGCGAGACCCTGTCTCAAAAAGACCAAAAAAAAGGAAATTCAAAAGAGAAAAACAGAGGAAAAAAAGTTTTAAGCATTAAATTCTCCTTTGAAAAGACCACCGCCTGTACTCCCACTGCCTCAGGGACTGAAAACAGGAGGGTCACGAGGAGTCTAAGCTGCATAGTGAGACCCTGCACCAAATACTAAATTAAAAGAAAAAACTGACAATTATTTTCATGTGTATATTAGTACAGGGGCTCATTGCACGGACTTGTGCTGGTCCTCCTGTTTTCAGTCTCCCCAGTGCTGGGATTACAGGCATGCGCCACCATGTCCAGATTCTGTCACCTGCTCAGTGCACCCTGGGGGCAGGACCGGTGTTGCGCATGGGACAGAGGATCGAACCCTGCTCCCTGCAGCTGCCAGAGCAGGCGCTTTGTCCACTGAGCTATCTCGCCGGCCCTGAGACTAACAAAACTTGACAGTGCAGTTATGCAGACTACTCTGCATATATGCCTAAATGTGTTCCTTTCCCTTCTTTGGTCTATTCTTTTCCTTGTCCCAGTTTTTCTTTCCCACTGAATTTCTTTCCCAGTATCTGCTGTACCTTTTAGATTTTCATTACTCACACGACAGCGATAACGTGATGTTTGCCCATGTGGATCAGACTTATTTCAGTTACCAGTACAGCACATTTGTAGCTGGCAGGGTGAGCACCGAATCTGAAAATGGCATCATGCAATACAGCAGCCAAGGGTGAATGCCTCTTATTTTGTAGTGAAATTTTGTAACATTTCTGGTGCTGTTTTTCTCTATCACCATTTTGTTTTCTTTAAAAAATAAAAAGGACTTAATTATCTTAAGTATTTTATGTAATTTTGGAAAACAGCAGGCTCAATTTCATTCTCCCGCATGTTTTCTGTTAATTCCAGAACTGTTTGCTGTCTCTAGATTTTAATAGATTCTGCTTAGTGCCAAAGTTTCTGCATAGATGTATTTAGCGCCACACACTGAGTAAATAATTCTCACTGCTCTCAAAGCTAGTCTGATTCTTGGGGAGCCTGATGCATCTTTATTATACCAAGGAGACACTATCACAGAGTCTTCGTGCCACGTTAAAAATAAATGTGCTTGTGTGTGTGTGTGTGTGTGTGTGTGTGTGTGTGTGAGAGAGAGAGAGAGAGAGAGAGAGAGAGAGAGAAAGAGAGAGAGAGAGAGCACTGAGGATTACCCAAAGGACCTGAAATGTGTGCCACTCAATTAGCATCGCCCAAACAGTCTCATCTGGCAGCCCTGAGTAAAACGTCCTCCAGCCCGGTGTCTTCTCCTGACTTTCCATTTAGCTGTCAGAAGTGGGGGACGCGAAAGGTAATGGCAGGGCACATGCTTCATGCAGCAATGCACAGAGTGATGAGAAGAAGAAAGGGGAGGGAAGGGATGGTGGGGACAGAAAAAGAAAAGAAAAGAGAGGGACTATGGACTTCAGAAGCTGCATGAGGGTGGCCCATGAACCAGCAACATCTGGATAAAAAGTCCAAACATCTGGATAAAAAGTAAAACCTATAGTCAGGCACCTGGAAATTATTAAAGGAAGTTTATACTTAAGGAAAGGGAAGTAGACTTGTGTATGCGTGTAGTGTGCTTGTTTTGCTCAAAGAGGAAAAAGGACATAAAGGACACCTTAAGTGCACAGAGCACAGTCTCATGAGAACAGCAGGGACGGACTAGTGCTTAACCAACTCATGTCAGTATGACTTCTTTAAAAGGAAACAGCAAAGATTCAAGCAAGATATGTCACAAACTAGCTTTTCACTCACTCTCATTAAAAAATAATAAGCCACCACGAAGAGAGGTAAACTAATGCTACAATTCTTAAATATATAGAAGAAAAAAAAAAAACCTAGAAATCTAGAAAGCTCAAGCACACCCAGGTAAGAAAAGCCACTAGTGGAATCCTAATACCTGAAGTCCAAGCACTCTGGTTATTTCTGGAACATTCTCCATGCTCTTTCGTCCTTGAGGTGCTGTAGATTGAACTCCCTCACTCACTCACAGAACCACAAGTTCTACCACTGAGCCACACCTCCATTGTGTTTGACTTAATTCCTAAAACCAGTGTTAGGGTCACACCAAAAGTGAGCAGAAGGTATGGAGACTTCACACACTTGTGCTCTCTCTCTCTCTCTCTCACACACACACGAGCACATCATGCCCCTCTGTACCACTTGAGTGGTTCCTAAGTTGTGACAGTTAAACGGCATCTGTCTCCCGAGGTCCTGCTCCTCAAGGAGCCTTGCAAGTCGCGCCACGGCTTGCGCCCACCCCAGCAGCGTGGCACTGAGCCCCGCCCTGCCCTCAAAGCTCTGTGCACTGCCTGCCCATCTCTTCTGTCCTCCTAGCCCTTGATCTCGTCTCTGTGTCCGTGGTTTTGCCTTCAGCAGTGTCACCCATTGTACGGCTTTTCAGATTGGCTTCATGTGCTTAGCAAAATTCACCCAAGTTTTCTGCTTGTCTTTTCAGGATTATATGATCTATTTCTTAGTAGGTCTGGAAAAATGTCCCATCGTCGGGAGGTGTTGTACCTTGTCTACCTGCCCACCTAGTGGGGGACATTCCGCTGTTTCCAGATGAGCCATCACGAGCACAGCTTCTGCCAAAGTCGATGTGCAGGTTTTCACGCCCACATCCTCTCTGCATCCCATTGGGGCAACATCAAGGCATGTGGTTCTCAGCACATATGGCAAGATCGTGTTTCATGCTGGGAGAAGTCGTGGTGCCTCCAGAGTGGCCGCATGAGGGCCTGCCCGCTGGCCAGCCGTGAGGTGCCTGCAGCTCACATGCACACGGCTCTGCACGCTAGGAGCTTCTGCCGGCGTGTCATGCGGGCCAGCATTGCCTACGCTCACGTGTAGCTCTACCCTTTCTTTGGTAAGATGTCTATTCAGGTCTCAGCTATTTTTTTTTTTTTTTTGACACTCACTGTATATTCTAGGCTCACTCTATTAACTCACTATTTGGCCCAGGCTGACCTCAAACTCATGGTAAGCTCTTTGCCTCTGCCTCCCAAGTGCTGGGACTACCGCTCTGTACCCCTACACCTGGTTCTTGGCTCATTTTTAATCAAGTTATTTTCTTATTAAGCATAAAAAAATTTAAAGACTTCTTTGTGTGTTTTTACAATAGTCATCAGACACAGATTTCCCATTCTTAAATTTAAAACCCGCCACGTTTTTCATAGACTTTCACTGGATTTCTGTTAAGCCTTATATCATGCCACTTATTTGAATCTGATCTGTATGCAGAAAAACACTTCCGCCAAGAGCCTTGCCTAAGACGAAAACAAATGCCCTATAATAGACCCAGAAAATCTGCATAATTCAACCTAAACAAATCTATGCGTAAAGGAAGCTTCTAAAAGACAGAAGTTTGGGGTGAACATCCATTTAGACAGAAGAATCTGAAGCAGTAGCTGTAATTTAAGCACTGATTTAAAGTTTCGGGAAAGTTTCAAAACCAAGAAGAAACTTGGTTCCAACTAATTAGAAAGCTGGAAAAGTGTGGAAAAAACTTTGCATTCACTGAACAGCAGCCAGCCCTTCGGGAGCCCCGCAGGCCACGGAAAAGACGGGACCGTGTTCTGTGCTTCGTGCGTCACATGACCTGAAGCTTGGCAGACGAGTGGCCATCACCAGGTGACCTTGATGATAGCCTCGGTGGCACCCAAAAAGCAGACGAAGGAACCAAGAGTGGAAGGAGGGACCGTTGCCGGAAGACAACGGCGAGAGCGTGGGTTGCAAAGAAAGCAGTCTGAGCCAGAAGGCCTACAGCTGCAAGGAGAGAGCACAGGGCCTGCTCAGAGAAGCTCCCACAGGCGAGGGCCAGGGCTTGCTCAGCACCAGGACAGAGAGGCGCCAACAAGGAGGGCGGAGTACTGTAGGCCCTGTACTAAAGACATTAAAGAAAAAGAAAGAATGGTTGTTGGGTCTGTTCAGGTACAAATAATAAGCTGCTGCACAATTCCTCTGGATCGCCATGTTCATGAAGGTATGGCCGAGGCAGGTAACCCTGACCGCGCTTGAAGCTTCCTTTTCAATGGCACTTTTCCTGTTTTTCAAAAAGCAAATTTGCCTTCATCAAAAGCAAATAATCAGTGGGAGAAATTTGATAGCGTGCCTTAAAGCCACCGAGCACAGCAACAAGCTGGGAGCTCTGTGACGTGACCACCGCCGGCACCTCGATGTTGCTCGGCTGTTGTGCGGACGTTGCCTTCGCGGCCAGCTGTGGGTGAGTGAGGAGGCCGCCGGGCTTTCACAGGATGCCCACTCTGTGCAGCCATCAGAACACAACTGGTGAGCGCTCTGCACCGCGTGTGCCAGTCCTGTACTTGCAGGGGCTGTGCAGAGGCCCTCGGCGCTGGGGGGGACCCGTTCTAATGTCAGTCCTTCCTCTTCCTACCGGTCCACGTAGGACACACCCTCCCTTCACTGTTGGGAGGAGCTCCTGTTTCTGGTCCTTTGCGAAGGACGCCACCCACACCTAGCATCAGGACGGAAATCGGGGTCCTTGTTGGGCTCAGTTGGTCTGAGCAGTCGTAATTCTGGGAATTACCACAGCCATTATCCGATTCAGCCTTTCCCTTTCTTCCCCGCGCTATTTACTGAGAAGTAGACTTTGGCTCGATCGCATTTGCAGGCAGACCTGATCATGGAGACCTGCTCTGAATGGGCCTCATTCTTACAGAGTCCTCTGTTAGACCAAAGAGCAGAAAGCTTCCTGGGCTGGAGACAAGAATTCACAGGGAAAGACGTGCTGACAGCTCCGAATGAGTCGCTTTCCTCCGCGAGAGCTCGGCCTCAGGCTGGCCCCAGGCTCGCTCGGAAAACTCCTCACTCGCCAGAATCCCAGAATGGCCGTCTCATCCACCCAGGTCCTGGAAATGATTAGAGACGTCCTTCCCGAGAGCGGCCTTTCAACTCGCTACATGTGGCTTGCTTTTTAAAGCTGGTATACAGAGCAAAATAAAATGAAGTTTTCAAACTCTGGCTTTTAATAAGTCCCCAATTTCTCTATCTACAATGGCCCCTTATGCTGGTTGCGTTATTAAAGCAAAGGAAACCACCAAGCTGGAGTAGTTATGGAGTATTCAACTGCAGACTAAAAGCACAGAGTGTATAAAGAAAGCACCGGGATTAGAGATTTCAACATGTTATTTATCATAACAACAAAAGCAGAGGCGTGGAGGAACCCAGCATAATGAAGGAGTTTACTTTGTGCACAGAAAAATACAAAGAAAATAGCCCTAGATGAGGGCAACTATCCCAGATTCGAGTCCTGGATGTTTGGTAAGTCAAGAGGACCAAATGTGTGAAAACGATCCAGGCTTTAGCTTGTGGAAGAAAAGCACCGGGGTTCTCGTTAAATCTAGCCAGCTAGGCTTTTAAAACTTTAATTATGCATTATTTAATCTTTGTTTTTCCTGTCCTTTAAAATATAAATCTGAATGCTGTGGTATGGCGAAATAGTTTCTACTCTTCCTGTTCCTTTTGGATTTCACCCAGCCCTTCCGTGAATGAGCCAAGCCGAGATTGAGGGCTGTCCGCACTGTGAATCAGGCACCGTTCTAGACTCTCAACTATCACAAAAGTAGACAAGGTCTTCTTCTCTTCTACCTGGGAGCTCTGCTAAGGCCTAGGGCAGGGCACTGGTGAGCACCAAGGAGCGTTTTGTCTGCAAGATAAGTGTTTTGGTAGAAAAACATCAGGATCAGGGCTGGAAAGAGGTCACAGTCTGAGGTAGCGCTGCCAGGGAGGGACAGCTTTACTGATCAGGTGGCACTTTAGCAAAGATTGGGAAGAAAAGAGGGACATCACAGGGTGATCTGGCAGGCATGTGTCCCCTGAAAAGGGGACCCCAGGGTCCCAGGGGAGTGGAAGAGCACAGTGTGTGTGGCCATGAGATGGAGTGGAGCCATGGGGACGTGGCCAGACCGCCCCAGGAGGACACACAGTGACTGTGTGTTCCTCGGTAGTCCCCCAGCCTCCTGCACTCGTAGGCAGGGCTTTGGGAAGGTGCCTAGATTTGGGGGCCATTTGGAGTGGGGTCTCAGGGAGCTGAACCCTGGGTGTGGCCCGGCAGGTTTCACTGCATCCCCAGCGCCCCCTCACTGTTTCCCCGCTGGGCTCCTCCACGCTCCTCTCCACCACAGTGCTCCTTCCCGGGGCCACTGGACCAAAGCACCACAAACCGTGAGGCAAAATGAACCTCTGCTTTCAGCTGCAGTGGTCAGGTTTGGGGTCCCAGCAAAAAGGAAGGTGACTGCGGTGCCAGGGGAGGGAGACGCTTGCAGGCTGCAGAACAGGCAGAGCTGCTCTGGACAAAGCTGCCCTCAGAAAAATGCTACATGGCCCTTTTATAAGTAGCACGCATCATGTGAAGTCTGCCACTTTCATCCACCCCACCACCGTACACTCCTGCCTCACGAAGCCCACCGGCACTGTTGTGCAGCCGCCCCCAGCAGCCATCCAGGGAGCCGCTCCGCTGTCCCCATGGCAATGCCAATGCCATTAGTCGCTGCTCCCCAAAGCCCCCTCCCTGCCTGAGGACTCCATGCTGCGCTCCGCCTCTACTATCGGACGGCTTACCCACCCACATGCAGGGGTCCTGCGCCGCTGGTGACAGGCCTACATACTTAAATGTCTTCAAGATTCAGGTACGTCGTGGCGTACAGCAAAACGCTGTCCTTGTCTAAGACTGAAAGATGTCCCTAGCTGCGCCCAGGAGCGTGGGTAGGCTACCTGTGGTTTTTCACACATCATTGGAGGGCTCTGAAGCTCCCTTACTTTGGGGTCACTACAAGTAACCTTCTAGGGGCACAGATGTGCCACAGTGACTATTTCAGAATTTACAACTTTATTTTTACCTTTTTTTTTTTTCAGTACCAGGGTTGAAACAGAACTTTGCCCTTGCCCAGGGGGTGTTGATTCCGTTGGCCCTGCTCTGTATACTTTTGCTTTGTTTTGTTTTGTTTTTTGTTTTGTTTTACGTATTTGATACAAGGTCTCATTATGCAGCGTAGACGCACAGTGATCCTCCTGTCTCAGCCTCCCCAGAGCTGGGATTACAGGCGTGTGCTTCCACGCCCAGTCTCAGTGGCTGACTATGTGTGCCCAGGGGCAGGGCCAATGCCACGTATGGTGCCCGGTACCCGGCCCCAGCCCCTGCACTTGCCAACACAGGGCTTGGTCCGCTGAGCCGTCGCAACACACGCTGTTCTATACACTTTAGACATCTGACACTTTCCTTCCGGTCTCCTATGGAGGCGCCACTCGAGGCCACTTCCCTGCCCACTCCTCCTGCCCCTCGACCCCGCCAACCACGGTGGCTCTGGGCAGCAGCAGCGTAGGTTCACAGTGCTGCACCCGTACACGCTAACAGCAACAAGACTCCATTTCCAGTCAGTCACTTTGAGACTGCACTTCTCAGTAAAGAGTTCTTCCTGTCGCAGAACTACTGCTGTCCCCATGGTGGGAGCTCATAAATGTTTGCAAGGTACTCAGCAAGTAGACAGATGGGAACCTGGATCTATTTCTGCGAACACATGGAAAAATTTCAGTGCATCTATTTTCCTTTGCACTTTGGTATTAATGACTGATAGGAGCCTCTTGTTTTTAAGGTTTACTATGATTGCTGTGTTTCAACACACAGGTGGTAAGTAAGCGTAGAACCAGGGAGGTCAGCAGTGGCACCGCACCTCGAGGAGGGAAAACAGTAGCGTGCCCTGGAGCATTGTGGGAGCAGTGGAATGCCCGGATGTCGAGCGTGCGGTGAGGGCAGAGTCCGCACACTTGCTGAAGGACCAGAGCAAAACTTCCAAATATTTTAAACTGAGCACCGAAGCCTACAGAGTGGCTGTTCACTGAGAACAGGAAAATTAAGAAGGTGGGGAGATGTTTTGAGAAAGAAAAATGTGGAATTTAGACATGTAAAGGTTTAAAATAACTACCAGACATCCAACGGGAGGTGTCAAGGAGGCAGGTGGAGGCGGAAGTAAGGAACTCAGAGGCAAGGCATAAGCTGTGGACTAACTGTGGAAGTGGTCAGCATGTAAAAGGCACGGGCAGTCCTGAGGAGGTCAGGCCATCTCAGTACTACGTGGAGATAAGTGAGCAGCCCGACTGCCCCCGGGAGACAGGAGACACGCACGAAGAACACGGAGTTCTCGGGGATCGATCCAGCCACAGAGAACCTGCAGATTTTTCTAGCATACTTATTCACAACGGCCAAAATTTTGAAGCTCCCAAAGTGTCTAATCTGCTCTGTGGATGCCAGAGAGTAAATACTACAGCTTCCGAGGCTGTGTGGCTTCTGTTATAACTGCTCAACGCCGCAATTATACTGCCAAAGCAGACCTAGACCTACGCAGGTGAAAGATCAGGGCTGTGTTTCAATAAAGCTTTATTTAAAAACAAGCAATATTCTGGGCTCATCCTTGAATCTTTCATTTGCCAATCATAGCCCAAAATGATAAAATTTTACTCTGACTGATTTATAAAGCACTAAATTATATTTTAAGAGGTTACAGATTTATGTTATAAGGTAGAGCAAGAGTGGGCCCAGCCAATGTGCTTTTGGTTTTAAAACACTGGGAGAAACACACAGACACACACACACACACACACACACACACACACACACACA